>QKWP01001026.1:38639-67460 GCA_003550325.1 Gigaspora rosea
ATACCACAAATTGTACCAAAAGACTTAAAAAAAAAAAAAAGCTGTTTTAACCAATTTTTATCACCTCTTCCTTTTACCACCTCTCCCTTTTACCCCTCTCCCTTTTACCCCCTCTCTCTTTTACCTCTTTCTCCTTTTACCACTCTCTCCCTTTTACCCCTCTCTTCCTTTTTTACCCCTCTCATCCTTTTACACTTTCTCTCTTTTACTCCTCTCTCCTTTTTACCTGCTGGATTACTTTTATAGCCCAGATTTTTCATTAGCACATTTTAAATATAACATTTATAAAAATTACCCCATTAGCATTCTTTAAAATATACCTATTTTGCCATTTAGCGGGTTTCAAATATAACCTTTTTCTCCAATACCTACTTTTCAAATAAACCTTTTTTGAAAAACGGCCCTCCATTAGCTATTTTTTAACTATGACCTCACATAGATTATTTGGGGTCCTAGTGTAACTAGTCCTTTTTATTTTTATTATTCGATTGATTATTTATTTATTTTATTTATTAATTTATTTAATTTTATTTTATTTGTATCATTGTTGCCATATCTTTAAAAGATTTCTCATTGACACTATTATGGGAGGATTATCTGTAATGCAAGCAATTGCTGATGTCATTCAGAATCCATTTCTTGTAAGAGTTTCTTGAGTTTTATCTTTAATAAATACTGCCCTGTGTCTATTTGCAGTTAAGTCGATAATGTCAATAATATGCTCTTGAATTTCTTTAAGGATCATAAATCCATAGATGGAGTTTCTGGAGGTATCCATCCAGCCGTCCAAGCAAATTGTAGTATCAGTAAAGGCTAACATGGTGGACATCTTGTCTTGAAGACAATTATAAAATAGATACGTCCTCGTAGCATACTTTCAGAAGGTGGTAGTAACTTGGAGCTAAGTCTTGGAGAAAGTTATGAAGATAAGGGTTTTCAGCAAAATTAAAAGGAAGATCATTGTAGATAATGGTATACAAGAGCTTTAGGTGAAGTTTTTCTGTTTGAGTTTGAGGCATAGGTCTGGCACACTAATTCAAGATATTTTCTTGCTTTGTGGATTTTATTATTAAGCTTTCTTGATTATCATTATTTTCTTCATTTACAGCAACCTCTTGGATATGTTTAACTCTCTTCCGAGCAGGAATCGTTTGCTGATTGGCTTTTTTAATATAGCTAGTTCTATCATTAACTAACCAACTATCGCACTTGGTAATATGTTGATGAAGCTTTTCAGGTTTACCATCAAGCTCAGATAAACAATATTTACACTTGGCAGTGTATCTATTACCAGATTTCTTGTCTTCAGAATGCCAGAAGCCAGTCCATCCACAGCATTGGTTGGGAAGACCTGGAGGTGGATGCATATTGTACGTAGTAAGAAGCAATACTCACAAAATTTTTTTAAATTAAATCATCTTGTTAGTTATTTATATTGAATTATTAAATGCTTTGCCCAATTATCTTATTCTATCTAAATATTGTTCATAAACTGATTTTTATTATTGTTGAATTTTTATAGATACGAATTACTAGAAGAAAAACAAGACAATGAACATCCACACAAATTTTCAAAGTATTCGGATTTACAGATAAGTTTCATTTTTATTTTTTTATGTTGGGCATTAGGAAACAAGTATATGTAGCATTTGTTTGGTGACAAACAATGCTATTATGCTATATATATTTTTTCAAATACGATGCTGTAAGTATTTGATGTTAATAAAAGCATTGTGTTCTTTGAAGGCATCCAAAATTACTTTCAATAATTACTATATTTGCGCAAAATTACACTATTTTGAAGATTTTTTAATAAGAAATATAATTTATATTCGCCTCAAACTTGTGCCTTGAAATAACACCCACGGGCGTCATTTGCATAAATATAGTATTCATTGTTTTTTTTTTTAAAAAAACAAAATTCTGAATATTTTTTTTTTTAAATGGTATTCGGCTTAACTAATATATGCCTTTAATTTATCCAGAATTTATAGGCAAGCGTCCATTCAATAGGCTGGTATTTTTCAAGATTTCATTAATGAAGTTAGCACATTATTGGTAAGTCTAACTGATTATAGGATGATGGGCTAATATTGCACAATACCGGCATAGGATTCTTTATTTTGATGCATTTTTACTTGGATCTTTATATAGTAAACGATTGTTCACGATATTTAGCAAAAATTCTCTTTTAACTTGCAACCGTTTATTATAGTACTGTAGTTATATGTATTAGGTTCCGATTTTAAAAATACAGTAAATAATTTAACTTATTATAATCATCACAATAATTTAATAAAATTTAAGTTGTAAATATACGAATAATAGAATATATTAAATAGTATGTTTTTGTAAGTTATGTTAAAATTAGGAATTTGTTTAATTCTTAAAAGTAATTATTATATAATGCATATATATATAGTGTGAAAAGTTCAGTCGACTTCATAAAATGAGTTTTAATTTGATTCGGTCCCAAGTTTGACTTGGGACCGAGTACATGCGATATTATATCATATGCACATAATTATAAAAGTATACGCGCTTTACTTTTGTTGCATGCATAGTTGGGGTGGTCTGATATAAAAATTTGATATAAAATTTTTTAATAATCTTCATGATTACACGGTATTAGATATTATTTATTAATATTTTATTGGCGACAATGATTTAGATGCAGGGCCTAAGATAGAATCCTAAAATTTAAACAAATTGATAAATGGTTTCTACAATCCAAGTTACAGAGCCAAATTTTATATTAATTAAAAAAAAAAACTCTACTAGTAGTTTAAATTTCGTTCGATTATCCAAAAATAAATACAAATAAAATAATTAGAATAAAAAATTCGGGTTCATATGTAATGTAAAAAAAAAGATTCTGTAACTTTGTTAACGGGATAGCAAAGAGTCAATTGACGTGCTAAGAAGGAATAAAAAATTGCCGTAAGCTTAAATTATGTGACCACATATAGTTTTGATTTACGCATAGTCTGTCGAGTTGAATTTAGTTATATATATTAATGATTTTTAGCCAATGATTTAATTGTATATCACATGATTAGGGCATGCCTATTAGCTTTTCGGCATGCCCATAGGCATGCCCTAGGGGCATGCCCCAAAAGGCATGCCCATGCCTCTGTGCCTCGAACCCTAAATGAAATGTATATAACTTGCCGATCATTATAATACCATACTTGTGATTATCTTATTGGAGTTAGTGCTCGTACCCGGATAACTCTTTACCCGAAAGGTTGTAACCTTTAACAAAATCTAATAACCGGTTCCTATTCAAATAAAAGAATAATGGTGTCATTAGTGGCCAGACAAAAAGATCTAGGCGTATTTCGGAAATAAATAAGAGTTTAAAAATCTTACTTGTGTATCAAAATTTTGAAATCGGAAAATTAAATGGGGTGTTTAGAGACTCCCATTTGACGAAATAAGTAAAAATTTTTTTTTATTATGCAGATCAATAAAATTTAATAATAATAAAACGATATTAGAAGCAGTAATTTATATAATGAAGATCATATAAATAAGCTATTCAAATTTTAATTAAAAAATAAATAAGATTTGTTCATCTCTTATTTGATAATAAATACGTCTTCTTGTTTTTCAAAATAAGATTTATGAATTTTAATTCTGAAATCATTTATTATTATAATGTTCCACATCATTTATGTTGATTCTCAATTGGCATGTGTTAATACAATATTCCGCATCATTTCTGATTCTCAATTGGCATGTGTTATTCGTGAATCGTGAAATGCCATTTGTCATTTAGGACCGATATCCATTTATCAATTAATAAAAAAAAAAGCGAAAATAATGATAATAAAAATAAAGTAAAAAAATTAAAAATAAAAAATAAATAAATAAATAAGCGCGAATAAAAATGAATCACTAAATATTAAATGCTAACTTTTCATACATTAAAGGAATACATTCGAATATTCATATATATTTTAACAATGTAATTAATAATTTTTGCATTCCCCGCGTAGAACACATCCGCATTTGATTTTCGGCAACAGCAGGAATCTGGTCGGGTATCTTGTCTAACCCGAATCTAATAAGAAGATGGAAGATAATTACTAAATATTTTTTTTAAAAAAAATCCAATTTATCTTTTCCAGGTTTTTTCATGACCGTCATGCTCAGCTCCGTGATAGCACAGATTATTTCGTAAAATTTTCGACATACAAACTTGCATCCCCAAGTTATTCATATCTTGTTTAGGCATGAGCAGTTCTTCTGTTGAATCTCGGGTTACACTGAAGATCAGAATTTTTTAGTATTAAACATTCATTATAACGAATTTTACGAGTCACGAAAGTCATATCCTTGCTCAATAATGTGTATAAAAAAAAAAAGATGAAGCAATAAAAGAATAGTCTTTATAGATATCAATGAAAAGGATCATTGCAAATATAAATGTATTTATTAATAAGTAATTACAGTATTCTATGGTCTCATGATCTGTGAAAATCGAGAAAGAACACGTTTCAATTCAGAATTGAAGTAAATTCAAAAATGGTTCGGAACAATTATAGTATAGAATAATCCTTTTATCACGCAGCGTTCAACTTGCGCTCTTCTTATTATATTGCGTACTGTGTAAAGTATGTAATAGAAAAATAAAATAAGTGCTTACTGTACAAGTATGTATTCATATGTATAATACTGTATAATAACGGCTGAAGCTGGAAATTAGAGGTCTTGATTTAAAACTATAAGCCCTGCTAAAATCCTACTATACTCTTTTATTATAAACCCTAACCCTAAATTCTAATCTAACTATAAAAAAAAATCGTACAAAATGCATTCCAAAATTTTTTGTAAATTTCATATTAAAATATTTAAAATTCCAGCTTCAGCCACGACAATGATTATTACAGTATATACTTATATAGTTTAAAGTGTAATTTATTTATATCGACCTATTAAATAATATAATAAACAAACGAAATATTAAAATCATGTTCTTATTTAAAATACATTAAATTTATGATGTAGACAAGTTTTACACCGGGTGATGCTAGTATTTAATTATATTGCATAAATTTAATTTATTGTACACTTCTTATGTTAACACCTAGCCATTTTCATGCATGTTATTGGGTCAATTCTAATTCATGATACACAAACTTTGTTCACCTTCTATCGGAGGTGAACAAAATTTGTGTATCACGTTTAGAAATGACCCAATAAGATGCAGAAAATGGCTAGGTGCTTACGTCAGAAATGTACAATAATGTAGTTATTGGGTCATGTTGTTAACGATAATCGCTGATTTCTTCACAGCAGACACCGCGTTATGACGTACCCTTTGGTCACGTCATAAGCACAGTGTCCTAGTGAATTATCAGTTATCATCGACAACATGACCAATAACTATAAAATATCTCATAAATTGCATAAATTCGATCGCATAAATCGAATTTATCAACACTTCAAACCGGGTGAAGCAGGTAACTCGTTTACTATACCAGTGCTATATTTGGGGACTCATACTAAATATACAGATTGACTAAAAATAGATGCCTAAAAATGACAATCGTGATAGAATAATAATAGAAAAAGAAAATCGGCGTGACTTTACACCATCACAACGTACGTATATTGTTATATCAGTTTTAGCACACTGATCACATTTTGGATACTGTTGTTGCTATTATAAAAATTTCCTGCGCCCAATTTTCTCTTATGATCATCTTTTACATCATCACCTTGTTCTTTCATCCCTGCACCATCATAATATTATCTAATATATAGTACTAATATATGCTATAGACGTGCTGTTGTATAATCGATAGATCCCAAATATTTAAAACACCCCAACCATGTCGCGCCTAATTAAGAAGTATAGTCGACGCGTCTTTTGAATTACTCATGATAACTCCAGGCTTTCAGATCTTATCAATAATCTGATAGCCTGATGAAGTGATGATAAAGGAATGTTGGGTATTGATATTTCGGGTGGAAAGTTCTAATACAGAGGAGAGAAATATAATTAGTTTGATAGAAATAAAGATTGGTAATGGCAGAAGGAAGTTGACCCGACGAATGTATTGGGAAGTGGGGAATTCTAGGTAGTTAACATGTATAAAAGACTGAAGCAATTGCGTACTTGTATCTTCAGATTATGTCTGAGTGATTTCCTCTTTATAGTAAAGTCTTCTGAGTGAATACTTGTTATATCATATTGATTGATTAGTATGATTGACTTATTTGATTTATATGATTTATTGTTTAGTTAGGTTTATCTTGATAGGTTTATCTTGAACTGAGATTCATAGTCGTTGACTTATTGATACATTGAATTATTATTTTATTACATTGTTTGTTATTACAATGTTCTTTCTTATATGACAAACCCGCCTTATTCTTTTACCCCATATCTACTATTCAACCAAACCCGATATCCATTTAAGACCAATCCTGATCATTTTATTTAGTTTACTATCCTGAGTCTATCTTGGCGCATTGCCTGCTGCTCTCCCACTGTATAACCATGATTTTATTGATTGGTAGATCAACATAAAACTACAAACTATAAGAATCGCTGAGAAAATTAATGATTATCAGATAATCTGGGCGACAAAAATTCCGACCAAAAATTTCGAAAAACGGAAAAATCTGGAAATCAATCATCTAAATCTTTGCGGAATGTAATTTTTCTTAATATTTATTAATATATTCACTATTTTTTTATCGATCTTATGTTTTTTTTCTTTTTATTTATTATGGAGCAACTGTTCTTGTTCTTGTTCTTGCACTTGCACTTATTCTTGCACTTGTTCTTGAACTTGAGATCATTATACAAAACGCTTTCAAATTCGTGAAACATTTGGATTGACCTTTTTTTAGTAATTTTTCGCCCAAAATAGTTAGTATATATTAGGCAATCAAACAACAGAAGCAAATTGGCAAATTCACGTTTTACGATTTAAGAGAGTCGTTTAAGGGTGTTATATAGCACGATTCAGAAATATAAATGCAATCAATTCCTATATCATCGAAGAAACACGGCAATTATAAAACAATTTGGGAGGCGAATTTAGGGAATCAGTATTTACGATTTTACGAATCTGTTCTAGGAGTTGGCGGGTGGATCAAATAATCAATAATACAAAAATAGAAATCGGATCTTCAGAAGGGAATCTTATTCTATAATATAGAATGGTATAACGGCAATTAAGATCAGCAATTGAGCGACAACCATGAGAAAATAAATTACAAATCAGGTATCGCATTTTAAAAGTCAGACTAACAATTTTATGCGACACAAATTACAGGAGCAAGTGTTACATCGGATGTGAAGATCCAATAAGATGCGTACGAACCCCATTTAACCATAAACTACATGAGATCTTCAATATCACTCCGTTCCTGGTATTTCACACATTGCTCAAAAATAGGCAATAAATTAATAAGGTACGGTACATTTATTCCTCACACAGGGTGAGATTTGATATTCTTCACCCACATTATGCTATCTCAAAATTTTACTAGGCTAACCCCTGTTGCATTTTTAACAAAAAATGCTCCTCTCGCGATCATACCTTAAATTTAATCCTAACCCTAACCTCATTTCACAATTTAGGAAATTGACTTTCGTAAGTCATTCTTAAAATTTGAAACGACGTACGTACTGTACATTATTTCTCAGTGAAAAATTAAAAAGATAAAATTAAATGACCATAAGTGATGTAAAAATTATACGGCATAAATAATATTACTTATATCGTAAATGTTCATTTGCATAAATAAAAAGGATAAAAATTTACATGTTGCTTATGCTGATTTTTTTAAAAAATCCTATTTTATAGGAGTAATGATTTTCGTTTGTTCATATTGTATTTTCAATTTCTAATATGATGATTTCATAAAGCAAGGACGCTTTCAAGATGTTGATCGTTATGCATTCCTATTACTATTATGCCATTTCGAGCTTTCATATGAATGTTAAATCTGACTAATGTCGTAACGCGACATTATTGTTTTACATGTGACACGTGATCGTACTGATCCTGCGCGGCATCAAATGTCGCGCAACTATCTTATTAAGAACTTTATTAGGAATATCTCCCTTACTTCGGATGATATATCCCATAGGATCTGCACCGATGCGATTAAGATTATCCAATAATTAGGCTGATCACCCGACATCGGGTGATTGCAAATAATGAAAAAAGCACGCTGTCCTGGGAATAAAAAATGTTGCAGTAATGCCCATGCATGTTCAATAAGCAATTCGAAAATATATTTAATGCTGAGAAATAAATATACGAATTTTATGTTCTCCACGCTTATTTTGCTCTTCACATTCAAGTGGAATATTATCGATATAACAGTATTTTAAAATGGAGATTAACATATACTTTGTCTTTATCGTTCTTTTTATGTTCACTAGTATTTCAATCGCTAGTAATGAACATAAAAAACAAATTCCAGTTATTATTGATATAGATGGTGAAGTTTCTGACTTTCTTGCGATTCTTTACGCGCTTAAATCCAAGGAATTCGATGTACGTGGTATTACTTTCGCTGGTGACGGATGGGCTCATGCAGGTATTTTAATAGTGTAATTAAAATTGCATTTTTAGGCCAAGATAATAACAGTATCGATTGATAGCTTCAGTTCAGAACATTGTCGATATTGCGGATGATATCTATCCTGGAAAAAACTTTCCTGTTATACTTGGAGCTGATTATTCCCTGTACGACTCCGACAGACACCCGTATACCTTAGGTAGTCCTGGCTGTACTTATCAAAAGTCGGTTCCAGAAGGTGTCTTTGGAAAACGTGATCAAGATTTGCTATTCGGCATTAATCGGCAACTTAGGTTATCAAAACGATTATGGTATGACGCTATTAAAGGTTTTAATATTACTAAGGACCTTGCTAATCTCATTGATTCTACGATTGAACAAACCGGAAAAAAACCTACAATTATATTAATTGGAACAGCAACAAATATTGCAATATTTTTACGTGCATTTCCAACTTACACTGCAAAGATTGACAAAGTTTTCTGGATGGGTGGCGCTTTAAATGTTCCTGGAAATGTAATCACTGTATCAAATGATTCTCGTGCTGAATATAATGTTTACCTTGATTGTGTTGCTGCTCAAGAATTGATTGATTCTGACTTGGATATTACTTTGGTACCACTAGATTTTACAAATCAAATTCCACTTAGTCCTGGTGTTTTCGACAAACTCTCAAAACTCAAAAGTTTTTATGGCAAGTTTGTATATAAACTCTTGTCTATTATTCGTAAGGTAGCTGGTGGAGACTCTACACTCTTTACATCTTATTATCTTTGGGATCCTATAGCAATCGCTGTTGCTAAAGACATTGGTGTTGCTAAAATTGTATCAAATCGTTCATTGACTGTTACTTGTAAAGGAGACGAGATTTATGACGGACAGTTTGTAAAGTCTAAAATCCTTACAAAATCAAATTTTAAAGCTGCAATTGACGCTATTGTTAGTAAACCTATTGAAAACTCTCCATTTTATCAAGATTTTCTTAATTTAATTGATTTTGATTAATAATGTAATGTCATTACTAATTTTGCGTTATTATAAATTTAGAATTAATATTTCTATTAACGAAAATTATATAGATTATTATTGTTAACCTTATATAGTTTATGTCCAAGGAATTTATTATAAATTTGCACCATAACGATATAGGATAATTGTATGATAATTTGTAGTAAAAATTTCACTAGCATAGTATTTAGTGTATGCTGTAAATCGAATTTAGATTTTAAGTTCCCGAGGCATCCATTTATAAAAAAAAATTATGGAACTTTAATTAAATTTGTGTGATAAGAAATATTAGGTTTGCAATATTAATATATGGGTTGAGAATTAATTTGATCAAAGTATTTAAACTACATCTGCAAACACTTTTTAATAAAATTTTATATATATCTATAAAGTTATATAAATGTATATGAAGTTTTTTGTATAGGTTTACAAGCCCAATGTAGATATATAATACTGTACAGTTATTCATCAACATAATCACCAAATTTATCTACCCCTTTTGGCAATTATTTATGTAAAGTTTGTTCAATAGAATTAATAAAATTATTTCTATTTAATATAGAACAATCAAAATAATGTAATTTTAAAAAATAAAAAAGATTTATAATTTTTAATTTGTAATTATTTATCAACTACTCGATCAATTTAATAAATACTAGTATAACAGGTGGCGCTTACGCGCCACGCTATTTTATTTATTACATTTGTAGTGAGATATAGTATTAATTGAAATTATATAATTTCACTATAAAAAATCATGTTTTCTATTATGCATTAATGTAAAAAAATTGTTACAAAACTACTACTATCCTGGTGATACATGTTATATAGTTAAGGCTAAGCTAGTTTGCATTGGAGTTATTATGAATTCTATAATATTATACTGTAAAGGACACTGTTAAAGATCTTGCTATTCTGTCAACACACAGTACATGATTAAAGTTTCATAAAATTATTGTAATTTCTACTATAAAAAGTCTGTTATAGAACTTAACTATTCTAGTGAAATATAGTATTGATAAAGGTTATGTTAATTTTACTGTGAGCTTATAAAAATTCTTTACTTGCTATTCTGGGGATACATGACATGTAGTAAAGGTTAAGTTAATTTGCATTAGAAATAATGCAATTTTATATGTAATAAAGCATCGTAAAAAATTCTGTTATAGAGCTTACTATTCTAGTGATATAGTATATAGTTAAGGTTGAGTAAGTTTGCATTAAAATTATCATATTTTCTATTATAAATTACTATAAAAAGTTTTATTATGGAATCTGCTATTCTGGTAGCACAATATGTAACTAAAGTTGAGTTAGTGCATTAAAATTATTTTTAATTAACTATAAAAATTCTGTTGCAAATCTTGCTATTTTGGTAATGCAACTTAGTTGAGTTGGTTTGATTCAAATTATTATGATTTTTATTAATATGAATTACTGCAAAAATTTTTACTTGCTATTCCAACAACACAAAGTATGTTGGTAAGGTTGAATTAGTCACTATTGAAAATTACTGTACAAAATTTTATTACAGGAACTACTATTCTGGTGACACACAGTTTTATAGTTATGTTGAATTAGTACACATTGTAAATTACTAAAAAATACAGAATTTACTTGTATTCCAATGATACAATATGCAGATAAAGTTGGGTTGGTTTTATTCGAATTATTATAATTTATATCAAGAGTTACTGTAAAAAATTCTGTCATATAGCATGTGAATAAGGTTGAGTTAGTTTACACTATAAGGAACTATAAAAAATTTGGTTATAGAACTTGCTATTTTGGCAATAGTAGACAATAGTATATGGTTAAGGTTGAATTAGCTTGCATTGTAAAATTACTGTAAAAATTCTGTTGCAAAACTTACTTGAAACATATCTTTGATACAATATGTTTAGCAGTTAGGGTTAAGCTAGTTTGTATTAAGAGTTACTATAAGAAATTTTTATTACAAAACTTACTATTGTAGTGATGTATAATAGTAGTTAAAGTTAGTTAATTTGCATTGGAATTATTATAATTTATCATAATTCTTATTAGTACATATATAGTTAAAATTGAGTTAACTTGCATTTAGGCCTCCGCATGGGCCGGGTAGGGCCGGGTAATAGCAATACCCTAGCCCTACCCGTTTGTGTAAGGGCTTAACTTTTGAGCCCTTACCCTTACCCTAGGGCCTAAAACGCAATACTCTAACCCGGCCTGTTAGGCCCGCAGGTACCCGTGAACTACCCATGGGCCTAAATTTACCTATGCAAATTACAAGTGCAATAATAAAACTACTAAGCATTGCTACCAAATTCAGATATGTCTTAAATTTATTAACAGATCTTAAATCATATTTAAAAGTCAAAAGGAAATATGTCTTAAATAATTTATTTTTTAATTAAAATTCGAGTACACACATTTACATGATTTTACTTATTATAAATTATTTTATTGCTAATCGATACTGCTTCTAATATCGTTTTATATTTAACATGCCTAAAATTTCACATCAACAACGTCAAATTAAAAAATAAATAACCTTTTAAAGACACTTATGAATGAATACTCAACTTGCACGAATAAGGCTTTACTAAAGTTCTGGATAAAGAAATTGACGAACTATTGGAATTAATACAAGCCATAGAACTGGATCGATATCTTACTATACATGAAAAAAACAATTAAATCTAACGATTTTTTCAAGTTCTTTTGAAAGTGCTCTTTGGAGGCATATTAATATATAAGATAACTTAAGTAGTATTTGTTAGGCTATATAAAAAAAAATTCAAGCGAAAGTTTAATAAGTTATGTAAAAAATAATTTAAGCGAAACTTTAGTAAGTTATATAAAAAATAAATTAAGCAAAGACTTAGTAAGTAATATAAAAAACAATTTAAGCGAAGGTTTAGTAAGTTATATAAAAGAATAATTTGAACAAAGGTTTAATAAGTAAGCAAAGGTTTAGTAAGTTATATAGAAAAATAACTTATGTGAAGGTTTAATAAATAATTTGAGCAAAGGTTCAACATGTTATATAAAAAAATAATTTAAGCGAAGGTTTAATAAGCAATTTGCACCTAAATATTTTTCTGGGCCCCTTCATTCTTTTCATTAAAGTTTTAAATTCATCCAACTAATATAAATACGGTATATTGAAAAAAAAATTCGCAGAAGCACAAGGTAAATATCAAAGACTACGTACGTATGTATATCGCAGTATTGGTAATTTGCTTAATTGATAAACCACCCTAACATTTTACCTTTGGCATTATTGATATGCATATTTATATAGGAACGATTTGAATTTTCTCATCGTACGATATAACAAAAAAAAACTGTCCATAAAATTTATTATTACATAGCCCGAAGTCTTGGCACTGTAAATAGAGCACGTGAATATAACATCTATATAACTAATGGGTACCCATCAAGGGTAATGGGTAATACCCAAGCCCTACCCGTTTGTGTAAGGGTTTCACTTTTAAGCCCTTACTCTTACCCTAGGGCTTAGAAATCAATGCCCTAGCCCAGCCCTTATAGTACTACTTGTGGGTATCCATGGGTAGCCCAAGCCCATGCGGAGGCTTACTTGCATTAAAGTTATATATGATGTAAGCAACTATAATAAGTGTATAGTGATTAAAGTTAAGCAAAGTATCTTGATTTTTATCAACTTGCTATTCTGATAAGCATTGTAATTTATAATAAAAATCCTATTACAGTTCTTACTTACTACATAATTTGGTAATATACAGTATATAGTTAAAGTTATTTAGCTTGTATTATAAGTTACTATAAAAATTTTGTTATAGAACTTACTTACTATTCTGATGATACACAGTATGTGAATAAGGTTGAAGTAGTTTGCATTGTATGTTACTGAAAATTTTGTTACAGAACTTATATCTATTTCAGTAAATTACAGTATGTGATTTGTTTATAAGAAATTTTATTATGGGTTAATATAAAAAATTCATTGTAGAACTTACTATTTCATAAATATAGTATATAGTTAGAGTTGATTTAGTACATATTAGGGTCGTCTAAAGCCATGTACCCACGTGATATTTTTGTGTAAATCAACCAAATGGAGTCACAAAATTTTGTTTACACAGATCAGCCTGAAGAAGTCAAAAAACAAAAAAACGCAAGAACATAAAAATGGCATTCTAAACCTATCTTGTGCAATTAATAAAAAATATTGGAAAAATAATTTTACTTATATTGGTTTTAACTCTAACCCCGACCCTAATGCTAAACAAACTCTGATATGAATTTTAACTAAAATTTCAAAAAAATCACATGGGTACATGGCTTTAGCCATCCCTATATTAGGCTATACAATTTTAACTAATTGTTTCTTATAACTTGGCTAGGTCATATTTGGAAATTTTTTGAACAAATTTTTTATATGTTCTAATAGTAAGGTGGATTTCAAAAAAATTTTTTTAAAAATTTTATAGACTGGCTGAATCATTTTTAATTATAAGAAGAAAAAAAATAATTTTGTATAGCTTTATAAGTTACTATAAAAAATTTTATTATAGAACTTACTTACTACTCTTGTAACACAGTATGTGAAATAATTTGTAATATGAGTTACTGTAAAAAAAACTTACTCACTATTCTATCACTTACAGAATGTGATTAAGATTGAGTTATTATATTTTCTATTATAAGCAACTGTAAAATTTTGTTATAGCTAAGATTACATTAGAATTATCATGATTTTTATTATAAGTTACTATAAAAATTTTATTACTGAACTTAGTTGCTATTTTAATGACACAAATAATTTTTTAGTTTTATATTAAAATTATTATTTTGTAAGTTACTACAAAATGGTTTAATATTGAACTATTTACTATTACAGTAGTATTACAGTATATAATTAAGACTAAGTTAGTTTGAATTTGAATTATTACAATTTTTATGAGTTACTATAAAAAATTCTGGTACAGCCTTATTTGCTATTTTAGTAAAATACAATATAAGGTCAATATTAAGTTATAGTTTGTATATGATTTTATTGTAAATCATAATAAAAATCCTGCTATAAAACTTACTTGTCATCCTAGTAACACACAGTTGTAACTTAATTTCAATTATAAGTTATTGAGTAGTTATTGTAAAAAATTCTGTTATAGAACTTATTTGTATTTAATAAGGGCAGTGTCATTAATCACCTGATTATTTTTATCAGAGGCCTACCCCCTACCTCTTCCTTAATATATATATAGTCAGGTTCTTATATATAATTTTAACTTTTTTTACCTCCTCCCTCTCTAAAAAATTACCTCATTTTTGTCACTTCTCTAATATACAGTATGTAGTTAAAGTTGAAATAGTTAGTATTGGGATTATCGTATTTTTTATTGTGTGTTAACTTTAAAATATTCTGCTACAAAATTACTTACTATTTAGAAAATATACAGCATGTGGTTAAGATTAAGTTAGCATTAGGGTTATTATAATCTCTATTGAAGGTTACTATAAAAAATACTTTGTACTATTCTAGTAAAGTTAGATTGAATTGGGAATTATTATGCATTCTATTGTAATTACTATAAAAAATTGTTGTAGAACTTACTATTATGGTGGTATTGAATAAAAAGTTAAAGGTAATAGGATAAAAGAGAAGATCTATATGAGATAAAGACTGGATAAAGTATCCTGAAAGAATTCAATTTAATGTAAGAGCAGTAGAAACCAAAAACAAAGGTAAAGCAACTTTAGAAGGCATGAGTATAATAGACACAGTAAATTGTTAAGGCAAAATTAGTTTGTATTGGAATTATCATAATTTTTAACATGAATTACCATAAAAAAATTTTTTATAGAATTTGCTACTTCACAATACACAAATTTGGTTTAGTTTGCATTAGAATTATTATAATTTCTATTAACACATAGTATGTAATTAAGGTTTAGTTAGTTACATAAAATGTTCTGTCATAAAACTTCTATTCCATTAATACAATATGTGGTTGAGTTAGCTTGCATTAGAATTATTATGCTTTTTTTACTTCTATTCCAGTGATACACAATAAGTAGCTAATGCTGAGATGATTTGTATTAGAATTATCAAGATTTCTAGCATGAGTTATTGTAAATTCTGTTATAGAACTTGTTATTCCAATAATGTAAAGTATGTAGTTGAGTTAGTTTGCATTAAAATTATCATAATTTCTATTGTTACAGAACTTACTCACTATTTTGATAACACACTGTATGTGGTTAAGGTTGTATTTGTTGTATTGGAATCATCATGATTTACTTTATGAGCTGCTGTTAAAAATTCTGGTATAGAACTTTCTCACTATTTTAATAACATATGGTATATAGTTAAGTTAGTTTGCATTGGAATTATTGTGATTTCTTTATTAGTCACTATAAAAATATTGTTACAGAATTTATTCTCTTTTCTGGTAACACACAATATGTTACGGTTGGCAAAAAAATTATCATTACTTTTATTATAAGTTACTATAAAAAAATTCTGCTACACACTTCTGGTAACACATAGATGAGGTTAGTTAGTTTGTATCAAAATTATTATGAATTTTACTATAAAAAAATTGCTACAGAGCTTATTCACTATTCTGATGATTTACATAGTATGTGGTTAACATTTAGATGGTTCGTATTGGAATTATTGTGATTTTTATCATGAGTTGCTGTAAAACAGTCTGCCACTACAGAACTTGCTATTCTGATAACATGTAGTTTGCATCAGAGACAATTGTGATTTCTATTATGATGTATGGTGCTATAAAAATCTGTTACATAACTTACTCGCTATTTTGGCAGTACGCTGTATCAGCTAAGGTTGTATTAATTTCTTTTGGAATTATTGTGATTTTTATTGTGAGTACTGTAAAAAATTCTGTTACAGATCTTACTCACTATCTTCATAACACAGTTATGGTTAGTTAAATCTGTATTGAAGATGATCAATGCTAGAAATGAAGATTATACGTAGTTAAATGCAAGAAGAATGTGGCAGTGCTGAATTTGCAGGTTGGTGAATAACAAAATTATCAGGATGGTTGTCGAATAAAGAAATGATCCACAAAGGAATCGATAGAAAAACGACAAATAAAGAAAGGATCTATGGGTTGATGAATCAATGATAAAATTGTAGTATAGATTAAACAGACTTATTAATGATACAAAACTCAAAGAAAAAAACATAACCTTTTTATATTTTTTCAGGAAAGAAACAAAAAGTGTAAATGGCTCAGAATAAATTTATTTTTTTGAAGAGATTTGTAGAAATTCAAGAGCCGAAGGATACACTCCTTGTTGGGATTTAGTTATTGTAGCATTTTTAATTATTTTTTAGTTTTTCACATATTCTAGCTATTCTCTAAAGAAATTCTCAAGAACGTAAGGCTGTACACGACAATAAGCAATATATGGGATCACCTTCTTATCCATTTAATTATTGCTTCTATCAACGATCTTTCAAGTTTTCAATGATCCTAACTAACAATTATTAATGTTGATCGAACCGATCAAAAAAAAAGGACGATCGTTCCTTTCGAACTAATCACATGAACAAATAAATACTAAAATACGATAGTTGACAATCTAATCTACAGGATAGTAACGAATGACAAAAAGATCAACAGGTGGTAATTGGAGAGAGTGCCAAAAGATGAAAATATCTACAGGTTGATGAGTCGAACTGAAAAATTGTAGTATTAAATTTTTTACAAATCTGTTGAATTCAAAAAAAAAAACATTTATTAAATTTGATCAAGCAGTATTAAAATTCTTTTGATTAAAATTATTATCTTTGAACTAAAATTTTATTTAGGTTTATGTAATTTAGCACATATGTATTGTAATGCACCCATCTGATAAACCAATTAGATCGTAGGTAAAAATTGGCGGTGTTTTACTAATTGACTTATATAGGGGTTGTCTAAAGCCATGTACCCACGTGAAATTTTTGTATAAATTAACCAAATGGAGTTGCAAAATTTTGTTTACATGGATCAGCCCAAAGAAATCAAAAAACAAAAAAAATACAAGAACATAAAAACGACATTCTAAACCTATTTTGGGCCATTAACAAAAAATATCAGAAAGGTACTTTTATCTATATTGGTCCTAACCCTAACCCTGACCCTAATGCTAAACAGACTCTGATACAAATTTTAACTAAAATTTCAAAAATCATATGGTACATAGCTTTAGCCATCCCCTTAAATGGAAGTGGAATACTATATATTTCTAATCATAATAAAAAACCTATAGTAAAAAATCAACAAATACTCATTTCTTGTCATATACAAGCGTGATTTGAATGATTTAACTATCATTAAAATCAGAAAAGTTGGTTCTGCAAAGTTTAATTAGAAATTATAAAAGGTTTGCTTAGTAAAAAAAATACTTTTATATATAGAAAAGCTCTATTTGCACACTATAGAAATTTACTATTAAATGCTCACTGTAATTTATTATAAAATGATCATTTTTTACCCTTTATCTGCAATTTACTACTTAAGTATTTATTTTAAATATTTAATTCTATACTCTTTGTAGCCAATATATTTCTTCTTTTTAACTTTTTATTTTTTTTTTGATTTCAAAGTGCCTGTTTTGGGGTATATACTTTATTCTGTTTATGCATCTGGATTCTATATGGATGAGAGTACAACTAGCCACATGTACATTTTTGGTGTCTAATTTAAGTGGTTTGCCTGAAGGTTCTATACTAGATGCTATACCTGCAACCCAACTACGGAAATTGCCTATTTAAACCCTCTGATCTTCAGTTTCCTACCTAGACTTTCAACTGATTCACCAGATGTCTGCATTACCTATGCGGTCAGTCCAGTCACATGGGTCTCTTTTCATAAGATACCTTAGGACTCCTTCTTATACTCGAAGGTACAATCCGGCTTATTCTCAACAGGAAACTTGGTAGAGCGGTACCTGTTCCACCAGTTATTCACCTACTCTTCGGTAACTTATGCATTCACTGAGGTGATTACCACTTCTGCCCTTATAAGGTTCACTCCAACCCGGTACCCACTATCACTTTCCTACTGGTCCTTTACCGTTTTTCCAGACTTCCAATCCAGTTGGTCTGGAAGAGTTGATCTACTCAGCATTAGGTGCTATTATGGTTTTTCTCCCCCTGGTACCTACTTCTATAACATAGGTTCTTTTACTCTGGTACCCAATTCGGTGGCCAGGTTGGTAGACCTTGTCCCTGAGATCGACGCCAGGTTCTTCGGCTCTGGTCTAATATTCCAGTTTTGGTAGCACCATTAAAGATCTTTGCTACCTCCTTACTCAGGTCTTGCCAAATGGGTTTCTGTTTTCCAATTTCTTGTATTTGTCTGTATCACGAGACACAACTTCGTCTGAAAGCTCCTATCCAAGATGGTAACCAAGAACTACAGATAATGTACCCAACTGATCAACAGGAAACAATTACCAAAACACAGGTCTATTTTTTCAAAGCATTGTTAGTGGGATTTGAACCCTAGACCTGCCACTTGGAGGTGACAACTTACCAACTTCCCTAAGTCACCACACCTATTTTTTAACTTTTCTATTACTTTTTTATTACTATTAATATTATATTTTTTTTTAAGTTTTATTATTTTTTATATATTTTAACAAGCTCTAATTTTTTATTTAAACCAATTCTTGCTGTTTTTATTTTTTGCATTTTTTAATTGCTTGTGTTTTGGTTTAATATCTACATATATATTTACTATAGCTCATAAGTAGAATAAATAATTTTAAATAAAAAAACTCAAGAATCTATAAGAAAATTCAATTTGCTTGCTTAATATAAAAATAGGTATTATTGACAAGCACTAAGCTAGATTTTTTTTATTATTTGTCAATTATCCAATTTGAATAATTAGCCTAATTATTGGATAAACTTAATCACATCAGTACAAAAAGTAGAGTATTCTATATGATATATATATTTGATTTGAGGTAATATATTATTTGAAATAATAAACTGTATATAGTTAAAATACTGGAAAATATTTCTAATAAAGTCTTAACAAAATATCAAACTTAATTGCTAATAAGACAGTTGTACAATATTATTGTACCAAAACAAAATCAAATAAAACATACCAGAAACAGAATAATATTGAAAATTTTACTAAATGTATAGAATTAAATAATATATTACCTTAAAGTTTTGAAAAAAATAAGCTCACTTATAAATTACTCAAATTGGCCCATATAAAGTGAAAATATAATCGCATAAACAAACTTTGTACATTGTATTTTCACTAAGCATATATAGTACTTTCTTCTTTATCCAGACAATATCTGCTATTATAAATCACTAATTATTCTGTAATTAGTTAATATAACTAGTACTATAGTATAGTAAAACATCAGATAATTAAAAAAAAATTCCTGTATAACTATAAAATAATGCTCAAGGTAAAATTACAATTCTAGCTTAAATTAAGCTTAATTTAGACCAAGTTTCAAAATAATGCCCTGTGCATTATTTTAGTTATATAGTAAATATAATTATTTATACTAGACAGGTAGTGATATTATCTCATAAAATTAGAAGTAAAATATTTAAACAAATTATAAATCAAAATCTAATAAGATAAGCAATTGTAATATGCATTATTATAAATCTCTATGATTTAACTATTTTACAAGATTTTGATTACACTTGTACTTTTTTTTTTTTATTAAACCCTAGTTCTATTGCTAGGGGCGTGAGTGGCACTCTTTATTCAAATTTCAAAGGTCTTATGTTACATTTTTACATCAGGGGTTTCTATCCTAATTAACCTATACCTCCCTCCTATCGTCCGTTTTCCCAGGGGATCCAGCCGGCCCACCACGCCCTGGTGCCCCGTACCTCACAGATCTTAGGTAGCTTTAAGATCATCAATGTCCGCTGGTGCGCTATATAGGTTGGCCATTTTTCCCACACCCCATGAGCACTTTCATTTTTGGTCGGTGCGGTATCGTCAGGTACCCCTTACACGTTTTCTCGATTTTCCTTTTATAGTGGATGCCCCTTATGTTTACGACATTTCTTGTTAGATTTTCTTTCCTTTTCTGGATGCCGCATGACCTTCGTGGCTATGTCACGCAGCTCTTATCACTATAGTACCATGTCTGTAAATGGAGAAGAAGTGCGAAGCCTCAATGTAGATCCTGGCCATTCGTGGTTCCAACACAGTTTTTTTCATCCACTAGGCTCGAACCAGTGATCTTGCGAATGCGACCCTGGAGCGCTAACCACTGCGCTATCCGATCCAGGGTTCTTGTACTTTTTTTTATTGTGCTTTAAAGATAATTGCTATAAATAGATAAGAAAACTAAAAAATTTTATATATAAAACTACTTAAAGAAAAACAGAATTTTGAAATTATATTATTTTAGACCATATTATTTATTTAATATGGGCGCATCTTAATAAAATTTGGGTAATTGTACAAAAATTGGCTAAAAAAATGTTAGTAAACAAATTTGTCTGCTAAATGGTTTAAGAGATAATGTTATATTCTTTAGAAACATTTACTAAATATAAAAAATACCAAAATATAATAAAGTAAGTTCTGAAAATATTATGAATTTGACAATTGCTTGTATTGTAATTGTAGAACTTACAGATTTTGCAAAAAATCATATAGTAATCAATTAAACTAAATAGAAAGAGAATAATATAGTATGCAACTATTAAAGTTAGTTTGTAATGATATTGCAATAATTTTTATTAAAAGTTAGAATAAACAATTCTTTTTTAAAATTATTTGCAATTTCGATAACTATTATATATAGTTAAAAGTTGTATAAGTGCATTAGAATTTTCATAATTTTACTAAGTTGTATAAGAAAATTCTGTAATACTTATCTGCTATTCTAGTGCTATTCTGGCAACTACAACATGGTCAAGTTAGTTTGTATTAAAATTGTCTTGATTTTTATAAAGTTGAGTTTGAATTGGTTTGTATTGGTTATTGGTTCTTTTATAAAAAATTCTGTTGCAAAGCCTACTTATTATTTTGGTGACTATAGTATGTGATTAAGGTTGAGTTAATTTGTATTAAAATTAGAGATGGGACCTCATAACCTAGTGGTCTAGACACCCATAATGACACTAGAAGTTACTGGTTAAAGTCCTAGTAAATATAATAATTACAAATAAATTGTTCTGAAGTTTAGGTGAATACTATATTGATAAAAAGTTTTTGAAATAGCAGTCTTTGTAAAGAAGGTTGCACTATATTGATAAGAGAAGTGGTAGATACAAGTAAAGTGCTAGAAAAACTGGTTATTATCTATAAACACTTTGGCAAATATGAAAAAACTGAAACAGAAAATAAATATACAAAAAAGAAGTACTGAAACAAAAAATAAATATACAGAAAAGAAGTAGAGTCATTATACTTATAGGTATATAAAAATGCAAAAGCAGAATGCACAAAGCTAATAGTAGTATTACTAACAAGATATAATAGCATTGCAGGGGCATAACAACATTAACACCAATCACTTCAGTTGAAAACTGGAAGTAGTCTGTAACTATAAACCTAGTTTGGGTAACTATAGTAATACAATATAGCCATATCTAACCAACCCACAGGAGTCTCCTTATACCGTATTTTCCTGAAAATAAGCTACCTTCGAAAATAAGCTACCCTCCTCTTTTGGTCAAAAAACTCCAAAACGTCTTTAACCCGAAAATAAGCTACCCAACGATTGACAACAAAAGTCGCTACATAGTAAAGTCTAAATTTTACTAAGCAAATCGATTAAAATCGATTAAGTAAACATATTCAGCAGGTCAAAATACACTTACTATAAAATTATTATAAATATTGGAGAACTTTTTATTAATTGACTTTTGATTTTTACGTTTGGCGAAAAAATTAAAATTTTTTAAAAAAATATATTTGTCGAATGTAAAAATTAAAAGTTAAATAATATAAAGTTCTCCAATCTTAATGAAAATTTCAGGATAAGTGTATTTTGATCTGCTGAATAAGTTTACTTGATCGCTTTTAATTGATTTACATAGTAAAATTTAGACTTTACTATGTAGCAACTTTTTGCAATCGGGCAAAAATCGATTTTACCCGAAAATAAGCTACCCCTGATTTTTTGTGTACCTTTTTGCCCAAAAAAGGTAGCTTATTTTCGGGAAAATACGGTACAGTAATTAGCTGTATGCTGAAGCTAAAAGAATATGATTAGGATGATGACCAAGATGCCAGTAAAATAAGAGGTAAGGTGCCTACTAAGATAATACTAGTAAGACACAAATTATAAGTAGTAGAGATATAAACCTTCATGGTAACTTGGTACCCCTGGTTACCAAACAGAAAGTAAATCAAGAAATAATTTATAAATGTGGTGAATGATCTCTGAATATCTGCTTGGGAGTTAATAGGACCAGCACAGAGACAATGATTTTTTGCAAAATGCAGAATGCTACAGAATTTGCAGAATTTGCTTATTTTTGCAGAAATTGAATTTTATCATAAATAATTGCAGAATTGACCTAAAATTTGTCTATAATCCAATCAAATTGCAAGTTTTGGCAGAGAANAACAGAAAGTAAATCAAGAAATAATTTATAAATGTGGTGAATGATCTCTGAATATCTGCTTGGGAGTTAATAGAACCAGCACAGAGAGAAGGATTAATTGCAGAATTGACCTAAAATTTGTCTATAATCCAATCAAATTGCAAGTTTTGGCAGAGAATTTTAGAAGGATAAACAAAATATAAGTGTGGTCATTGGAAGCTTCAGAATATTCCAAGAAATTTGTTAAAATTTTATTTTGCAGATAATTAAATTTAATTATCACAGAATTTGAGTTTAGTTACTACAGAAAGTTATTGTTACTGGACCAGCATGAGAGATGTGAGAATTGTTAATTTAGAGAATAAAGTAAGTTCTAAAGTATAAATCCTAATCTAATACATGTGGGCGTCTAGACTTGGGTAGAGTTTAACTCAAGGATAAATTAGTTCTAAGTTCAAATAAACATTTGAAATTGTACTGTAATTATATATAGTAATATATAATAATCAATATAAATAATAATAAAAATTGCGAACAAAGAGTTTACTTTCTAAAAAAAAAATTTGTATTAAAATTATTATATAAAAATTAGGGTTTAAGTTTTCACGCACCCGCATGGTCGTGCACCTCTGTGATCGACCAATCAAAATCGATCACGTGAAGGATGCAGTGAGCATTCGATTTCTGACCTGTTACCAATCGACCTGCAAACCCGTCAGCCAATCAAATCACAGAATGCAATAACTAAGTTTTTTTTTATCGAATTAAGGGGAGCAGCATCGCGAAGCAAAACAAGAAAGAAAAGCGAAACCTCTGAAAAATACAGAAAACGGCAGTTTAAACCTATATTGGGCATGTTAATTAAAAATGTCGGGAAAGCATTTTTGATTACCCAAAACTACCTGACCCTAACCCTAACCCTAAATTAATTCAAGAAAATATAAGAAACTGCTCTGCTTTAGGCGACCCCCGAATTAGTGTGATAAGCGAATTCGTGAATCCTACGAATCCTGCATTTACCATTGTTTAACAATGGTAATATGCAGGATTCGTAGAATTCAAAGAATTCGTTTATCGCACGAATTGAAAACAGCAATAATTAATGCACGAGATAATATATTCAAAATTTTTTATTTAAAAAACTTTTATTTACTACAATCAAAAAAGAACAAAAAAAAAGGAACTAGTTCCGGTTCCTGATTCACTATTCCCGAAACAAAATATATGAAAAAAAACAAAATATGTTCAAAGAAACAAAAGAGCAAACAAGCAAGAACTGGTACTTGTCTTTTTGTACCAGTCCGGTTCCCGAACTTCATTTCTGACACCCTAGCAAAGCACGAACCTACGAAAAAAAATTGTTAGTAAAACTAAAAAATATCCGAAGAAACAAAAGAACAAAAGAACAAACAAACAAAGACTAGTACTTATTTTTATGTACTAGTTTCGAATTCCAGATCTCTATTCCCAGTACCCTAATAAAACACGATCTACAAGAAAAAAACCCCCAAAAAATCATTCGAAAAAATGAAAGAACAAACAAGCAAGAACTGGTACTTGTCTTTTTGTACCAGTTCCGGTTCCCGAATCTCATTCACAGTACTCAGCGAAATACGACCCTACGAGAAATAAAATGTTAGTAAAACTAAAAAGTATCCGAAGAAACAAAAGAACAAACAAACAAAGAACTGGTACTTATCTTTCTATACAGTTCCGGTCCTCGAATCACTATTCCAGTACCCGAATCTACAAGAAAAAAAACAGTAGAACCCAAAAAAATGTTCAAAGAAGCAAAAGAACAAACAAGCAAGAACTGGTTCATACTATTTCCGGTTCCCGAATCCCATTCCCGGCACCATTCCAGTACCCTAGCGAAATACGAAACTACAAAAAAGAAACGTAAGTAAAACTAAAAAATAACCAAAGAATGAAAGAACAAACAAACAAACAAAAGAAAAAAGACTGGTACTTAACTTCTGTACCAGTTCCGGATTCCTGAACCACCATTCCCGATTCCCCTGCTAAACACAACCCTATAGGAAAGAAAGTGTTAAAATGAAAGAATAACCAAAATAAACAAAAGAACAAAAAGCAAAAACTAATACTTATCTTTCTCTGAAGGTTCCGATTCCCAAATCTCCATTCTGCGAAATAGAAACAAACTATTAGTAAAGCTAAAAAAAATACCATTAGCAACGAAGGACGAAAAGAAGAAAATATTAGAATAACGTAGAATAACAAAAAAAAAAATTAATTGTGTAATGCAAAAACGTGTTTACATAACTGATTTGATTTTACTATACATCCGGGTGTTGTGCTGCTGTGGGTGCACGACCATGCGGGTGCATAGAAAAACTTTTTCCTAAAAATTATTGTAATTTCTACAATAAATTACTATAAAAAAACTGTTATAAAGTATACTATTTTGGCTACAATAGTAATAGTTAGAATTAGTTTGCATTGAAATTATCTTTTGTATTCTTGTGGTTGAGTGTATATTGTAAGTTACTATAAGACTGTTCTGGTAATAAGATACTGTAAAAATTCAGTTCCAAGCCTTACTATTTTGGTGATATTTAGTATCCAAATTATTAACACATGTTATTAACATTATAGGACCCTGTATATCTAGCAAAAAGGCTATATGTTACATATTTTAGCAAAACCCTAAAATTTAAAAAGCAAAAAAGTTTTTGGCAATTATTTTGGCATCTAGTAGTCCAATTTGAATGAATTTTTTTAAAAAATAAAGCTCTTAGTAAGGCACATTTAACAAAAAAGTTTATTAAATTCTGATTACTGGACTAGAAGTATTTAAATAAATATAGTTTTGTTATTTTTAGCAAATTAGGTCAAAGTTGGCCAAAATCTATTTATAACCTATATAAGAGATATCCAGAGTTCTAACATTATTACAGTAATAATGTTCACAATTCTTATAAAGTTAGCTAATTAAAAGTAGAGTTAAATTATATGCAAAATGTGGCTAAATTTTTGGTACTATCTGATCACCATTGCTGTATTCTTGGAATATTCTAGAACTTTACTATATAAAATTTTTGATATTACATATTATATAAGGTACATCTGTATATATAAGTATTTTTGTTAAACATATATGGGCTAGGTGTTGCAAAAAGAGACCAAATTGACAATTTTTTCAAAATATATTTTTTCACATAAATCAATTTAAAATAAAATTAGAAATATTTTTTACTTAAAATACAAAAGTAGTTGTACAGTTAGACCTCATAAATGCAACCACTATAAATGCAATACCTCCCTAAATGCATATTTTTTCTATTCCGTAAGATGTTATTAGTACTAAATGCATATTCTATATTCTGTAAATGCACATTCTCTTGAATAACATTTTATATTACACTAATCTCCCTAAATGCATGCAGCCAATCAAATTTAGTATTTAAGATAGGTTATACAGTTTTGGTAAAAATTACACAAACTTGATGATCAAATGTTTAAAGCTGCAATTTAATTGGCTCACTCTAAATGCAAACCTCCCTAAATGCATGTTGTAGACTTGTCCCTTTGAATTGCATTTATGGAGGGTTGACTGTAGTAATAAAATTTTGTTATATTGTTCTTTAAAGTTTGCACTTTCTTATAATCTATTATAATATTTGCAACATAAAAATTAATTTCTGAAGATCTTTTGTTTTGTCAATTTGGTTCCTTTTGCCCATATATATATATATATATTTTTAAACTTAACAACCATGCTCTACTTTATTAGCAGTTTATGTAAAAAAAAACATGAACTCAAAGCTAACTATAATATAGGCTAATACCTGGCTTACTCCACTAGTACCCAGATACAGTTGTTGCACTGATGTTTGATAGTCTCAAAGAAATATATGACCTTCTTCATATATTTCTCCGAGAGCATGTTTAGGTCCTCAGCTACTTTCCTAACATAATTAAAAAACAAAACTATTTTCGCATCCACCAACTTACTTCATGCGAACCTATTATTTGACTCAAAATTGAGTCCTCAATTAGCTTATTTACTGCTTTCTCTGTTTCTTGCTTTTTTTGCTTAATTTGTTCCCTGTCTTTTCTTCTAACTTCTGTGAGCTCTGGATCAGATAATATCTTTCTTCTAACTCCTTTATCCTCACACTTTCTTTTCAGAGATTATTTAAAACCAAATACTTTCTCCTATTTAATGACTTCATTATATCTTTCCTTCCAAATGGCCCGGTAGAAACTTTCTTGTACTATGTACAGAATCGCATCCATGCAATTTCTTGCATTCCTCCTTGAAAGGCCCTTTTTATACAATAACTCAAATTTCCTTTTCTCTACGAGACCATTTAAATATAGTTCCCTTTCTTTGAAACGAATTTCTTTAGTATCGCTTGGCAGAATTTCACCCAAATCCCAAGTGCTTAGTGAAAGTTTTGCCTCATCTGAAAGCACTGCCCATGCAGTACTTAGTGCCATGTTTTATGTCTCCTGCCAGATCTTCTCTAAGAAACTACATCGCATTAAATGACTCAAGGTTTCCTTAGTCTCTTACTTATACAGAATACAGTTTGGTAACTTATACAACCAAGGCCTACGAGTATACAACTCGTTTAAAGTTGGAAAAAGCTGGAACTTCCTCTTAATTCGCAAAATTAATTTAAAACTACTCTCCATTTCTCTACATCTTATTCCTCCAAACTCCTTCAACCTTGCCCATCTAAAAGACCAGTCGAGATTACTGAAACTAATAATACTTTCTGCTGCTAGACTTTTACTTAAAAGGAGACATTTTCCCTCAGAGGCCCTTCTTTTAAGCCGCATTATGAACTTTCGCAGTCAGTTGTCAATGTGTTTTCCATTCCACCAAATAGATGCATTCCACTGAGTAGTATTAGCAGGCAACCATTTCCAATCTTCTTCGAGTTGCGCTGCCTCTTTTGCTAACTTGTCAGTAAGTTCGTTCTATACTATCCTATCATGGGCCTTGACTTTACATAATTTTATATTGAGATTTTTGAATTGGGTTATCTCAATGATTTTGTCCAAAATAAACCTGTTTTTCAATTTAAGACTCTTCTTGAAGTTTCGCGACCTAACACACTCTCATTACTACTAATTGCCGCTAAACTATCTGTTTTAACTACAACTAAAGAATCTGATTTAACTACTAACA
The DNA here is from genome assembly GCA_003550325.1 of Gigaspora rosea. Lineage (NCBI taxonomy): Eukaryota > Fungi > Glomeromycota > Glomeromycetes > Diversisporales > Gigasporaceae > Gigaspora > Gigaspora rosea. Next base: position 66,908 of record QKWP01001026.1, read on the forward strand.
AAGCGCAAAGAATTGCAACTAATTCAGATCTTGTCGATGAAGGCCAATCGACTACCCTAATTTTTCCTACTAAACTTACTATCTCTTCTTTTTTATCCAACTGTACCCAGGCAGAACCCATCCTATTTTCAATGCCTTCTTCTTCCTTGTACCAAGAGCCGTCAGTATAGAATACGTAGTCTGATCTTTCCTTCATTATATTCTTTCTGCCATTTCTAAAAGTAACCTTGTGATTTTCCTACTTACATCAGGAAATTTTATATATAGATATTGATCAATATATAACAGTTAATCGTTTTATATTGATTAAAAAATAACGATATCTATCGATTAACTGGCTAAAAATCGATATATATCTAAATCGATATATATCATTTCTATATTAAATCGTTATATATCTACAAATCGATTATAATCAGAATTATTTAAAACAATATATAACGATTAACAGATCTTTAATGATTACACAGTGTTTTGACCACAACGATATATAACGATTAACAGATCTTTAACGATTACACAGTGTTTTGACCACGTTACAAAAATTTCATCC
>QKWP01001026.1:68534-80334 GCA_003550325.1 Gigaspora rosea
AAAACGACTTGACTTTCTGGCACTTTACAAGAACACCAATTCTTTGCAAGAAGTCACAAATATGAACGAATATAATCGAATATAATCGAATATGAGCGAAATATAAGTTATTTTTTTTCGGTTTTGTTTTTTTTTGTTATTTTTTTGGTTTGTTTTTTGTTTGTTTTTTTTTTACATATTTTTTTAATTTTATTTTATTTTATTTATTCCTTACTTTTTTCGGAACTTTGCAAGAAAATGACCTAACTTTCTGGGACTTTGCAAGCAAATATAAACAAATATAAGTGAATATGAGCGAATATAAAGAATATAATAGTTTATTTTTTTTGGTTTCATTTTTTTAATTTTTTTTTGGTTTCGTTTTTTTTGGATTTATTTTTTTTTATTTTTTTTATAATAATATATAATAAAAAAATAAAATTTTATATTAAATAGCGAAAACTTGTGAATATTGTATAATTAATAAATTAAAATATTATATAATAATAATAAATAATAATTAAATTGCGAAAACTTGCGAAAACCTGTAAAATGTTCAAAAAGCATGATTATGTGAATATAATAATTATTAATTGATATCATATTCGATATAACCGGATATATATCGATTACTATCACTATCAATAGTAATCGATAGGGTATTAATCGGATATTAATCAATTACTATCACTATCGATAGTAATCGATAGGGGTGTTGATAATCGATATATATCTTACCGGTTAGTAATTGATATATCTATATATAAAATTTGCCGATGTAGTCCTTGCTTTTTGATTACTTCAAATTCTATACGATTAACTTCCACTACTGAGGCTACTTTTTCTATACTATTTGTTTTCCCAGAGTAATTCTATGTTTCATGTCTGTGTAGTAGATCAAAGGAAATGACATTAACCAATCGCTTCCTTTTTTGATTATACCTTATACTCTGCTAACACATTCTTTTATTTCTACTGTGAATTGGCAATTGTTCTCTTTACCTCCTTTAGGCTACAACCCTTGTATCTGCTTATTTTAACTGTACTTTTAACTTTTTGGGTTTCGACCCAATGTTCTAAAATAGCTTTGCATCTAAGCTTTTTGTTTATACGTCCAAGGAAGAGCAAAGATAAATTCTTCCTTTTAACAACCACCCAATCCTTACAACTTTTATCTACACAGACCTTTTTCCTTATTGGCGATGTGAGCTCATTACTCTTCCCTTCTAGTCAGTATTCTTTTTTAAGCTCCTTCGAGGATTTATTTATCAGGACCTCCTCTTCGATTTTACTAAACCATTTAGGTGTTTTTCCTCTCATGCTTCTTTTCCTTATACCCCTTACTTGTTGCTATAGCATCAAGCCTGTGCCTATTGGGTCTATTAATTGGTTTAGTATTACTAGCTCTAAATCAACCCTTGTATTCATCGAGCTCTTTATCATTTTTTTATCTAGGAAACTTATAATCACAGTCTCCTTACTATGCGTCTCATTTTGAATATCTTGTATCTTGAACCTTACGTTGATTATTTTGCAGTTTTCTATAACATTACATGTCAGATTTCCCTTCCAGAGGTAACATGTCGTTTTAAAGGGCGCAATACATACATCCTGTAGAATACTAGCCTTAATTGCTCCTTGCTTGATTCTTAGCTCTGCCAGAGTTTCCAAACCTTCATTACTATTCAATCTTTTTAATAGACTTGTTGACTACTTGGCCAGAAGTGAGCTTGCCAAGAGTTTAAAGACCAAAATACCACCATGAAACATTATATCATTTGGAGCAGTTTGCGCTATGCCTAGTTTCTTCTTACAAAGACAGACTATTGGCTGGTGAATACTTTGCAAATTACTTTCTGAAAGAGCTGTGACCTGCAAGATATATTCTAGTTTTGGGATAAGCACCTGGCTGTTTATGTAGCTTAGCTGATTAGCTATTACCTTTTCTTTTCTAACAGGTGCGTAAACAATCAGACTATTTTCTTCACTTTTCTTTTAATGTTTGTTAGGTCTTTAGGAGTGTGTAGGTATATTCCCAAAAATGGGTGGCAATCAAATCGCCAACAATCACTTCACAGACATTAACCTACACTGACAATCCTTTTACCGACAAGCCTTTTTTTACCGACACAAAATTCACCAATACTTGATTTACTGACAAGTTCCTTTTCACCGACAAGTTGATTTTACCGACACACACTTCACTGACAGTTACATTTACTGACAAAATCAACTTACCGACAAGCTTATTTTACCGAAAATAGAATATATCAACAAGCTTATTCTACTGAAAATACAATTCGTCAACAATACGATTTGCCAACAATGCAATTGCTGACAATACAACTCGTTGACATATGAGACCACAGCAATCTAATAAACTACTAAGAATAATTACGTATTATGCAATTTATTAATAATGACAATAAAAATTGCACATTTTATTAATGACGATAATAATAATTATTGTCATAGCTAATGCTGAAATTATGACCTATTTTGATATAAAATTTTAAAATTTTCTTTGGATGTTTTTTTCATCTTTGTCTTATAGAGTTAGGTAGGGTTTAGGTATAGATTTCATATTTATAGAGTATATGTGGATTTTAGCAGGTCTTAATAGTTTCAAATCGAGACCCTATAACTTCAGCATCAACCGTGATACTTAAGGCATCTGGCGAATTGTTTGTCGGCGAATTGTTTGTCAGTGAATTGTATTGTTGGTACAATAATCTTGTCGGTAAATTCTATTTCAGTAAAATGAGCTTGTCGGTAAGTTGATTTTGTCAGTAAAACTAACTGTCGGTGAAGTGTGTGTCGGCAAAATCAACGTGTCGGTGAAAACATGCTTGTCGGCAAATCAAGTATCGGCGAGTTATTTGTTGGTAAAAAAAGCTTGTCGGTAAAATAGTTGTTGGTGTAGTGTTATGTCTGTGAAGTGATTGTCAGTGAAATAATACGAATCCCCCAAAAATTTGACATTATAAAGCTTAGGTTCTGTAGTGGTTCTGTGAACAGCTTTGTTTTGCAAAAAAAAACACAACTTTCTTCCTTGGGAAGTTTTGAATTGATTATTACCAACTTGGACTTGCTGGCATTAATTTCAATATCATTAATATAGAAGAATTGTTCTGTGATACTAATTGTTTTTTCAAGCTGTTCCTTTGAACCAGCGATTCATGTTGTATCGTTGGCATACGCGAGCACGACCTGATGCACACTTAAGCTTCTTTCCTTATCCCTACATGACCTATAGACGTTCACTTCTGTGGTGTAGCCCAAGGAGCTGTCCTTCTGTACTTTATTCAGCAAAGGATTATAGAAAATTCTCCAAACCAAGGGAGAGATCACCTCACCTTGGTCAATACTATCCTTGGCTATGAACTCTTCAGTAAGACCATAATCTGTCTTATTAAATAAGTTAATGACAAACATAATTAAAATTTCTTGAAGTCTAATCCTCCACATAGCTTTTTAAGCATCACCATACTGATGGAATCAAAAGCCTTCTTCATATCTTAAAAAAGGAGCCAGAGTTCCTTCTTTTTTTCATGGGCCTCCTCAAGAAACGAATTTAGGATATGAATAGGTTCTTCCGTTGAATTTTCTGGTAGGCCAGCAAAATAGGGCCCTTGAAGAATATTCTTGTCTTTGATAATTGAACTTAATCTCTTTGTTACGATTCTAGTTATACACTTGTGGAAAGCTTCTAATAATGCGATTGGTCTTACTCTATTCAACTTGAAACCCCAATTTCCCCTTTGGGGATTGTATAAATTTGGGCTACTTTCCATTTATATAGAATATTTCCCTGTACTAAACAAATATTTGTGAAATTCTTAAAGGCCATATGTACTCTAAGATCTGCTTGTTTGATTAACTCATAAGTAATATTAGATACACCTGGCGCCGAATTCGTCCTAACTTCATTGAGCATTGAAAGCCATTCCTCCAAATCCACCTGCAACAAAACTGGCTTATACCATTCTTCTTGTATTCTACTCAATGGCTGATAAATCTTTCTCCACTCCTCGTTTAGTAACTCTAGGTAGGGATTCCTCTTTCTAAACTGCTCTTTAAAGTGTTCGTTGGTCTTAGATAGAACTTTGCGGGTTCCGATATTAATTCATATTCATCTTTCTCCTTAATCAGAACTCAGTCCAATACCACTTTATTTACATGGCCTTTCCAGAAGACTTCTTAGCATTTTTTTCTGTTCTCCTATAATCATTTCACATTTTTTCTGTATATATTTTTTAATTTCCTTTTCTCTATGTAATCTTTCTTCACAAATTAACTTATTTTCCATTGCCTTCCACCAAAGAGATGCTCTATCGAGCCAAGTGTCCACCTGTTCCAAAGTAATATCTGGTATTATAGTGTCCGCACTGGAGTTAATACTTCTAATTCTACTATTCTAGCTACCGATCATGTGGTATGCATCTTTGTTATCTACTATATTTTTTATGAATCTTCCCAACTCTTTGGCTGCTTTTGCAATTGGCGACTCCTTACCCTCTTTAACCACCTTCTTTTATTTCCAGTTTTTTTATTCAGTAATGTTTCTTTTGCTGACTTCCAAATTGTTCCTCGATTGTTTTCCATAGCTGATTTATGCTAACCTTTAGACCTAATGGCTGATCTAGATCCATGTCTTGTTTATCTTTCAGAAGCCAAAACAGCACTTTTTCCTAAGCTTGTTCCATAAAGCCAACCTATAATTATTCCAAATTTCCTTCGTTGTCTTATCGAGCTTCCATACTATTCGTGAAGAGGAAGTTTGCCGCATTCTACTTATTGTATCTACACCATTATCTCTTGCCAAAAAAATTTTAACCAATGGCAGATCATGATTACTACCTGTTATTGTTCTCATTCCTAAATGGCCACTTTCAAAACCTACTCATTAAGTTTTCTGATAACCATGTCTGGTCTATTCTTGTACTTATGTGTCCGTTACTCCAAGTGTACTGCCTGGTGCTAGGGTTTAGTCTTCTAAAAGCATCCACGAAGAGCTTTCCTTCTAACCAAGTGAACAATGTAGAACACTTAAAATTTGAAGTCTGTGAGGACTTGTCTATTAGCTTGTTTGGTATATGGTTAAAGTCCCCAATTAGAGCGATTTGCTAGGCCTTTTCATTTTGGTTAACTATTACCTGAATTTTCTGATTACTATTTTTGCACTTATTTCATTACTTGGAGGTATGTAGACCACAAATACTAATAGCTTACATTTTTTAAGAAACAAATATGCACACATTAAATATTCATTGAATCTCTCTATTTTCTCTATGTGGCGTTCAATATCCCTATGAATAAGAAGTCCAACGCCTGACCCTTTAATTTTGTCTGTTGTAGGGCTAGACCAGAAACTTCTAAAATTGTCCAGATCCTTCGCTATAAACTTTGCCTTCTTTCACCCAGATTTGTTTCTGCGATTCCGATTATATCTACTTTCTTCTCGATTGCCCATGATGTTAAAAAATCTATTCTACGAAACTGTGTCTTGAGACCATTAATATTATAAAATGCACATACTAAACTCCTATCCCGCTAACCCCCAAAGGTACAACATCTTTATAACTATTAGATGTTGCACTGATCTCCATTACAACTGGGGCGCTCTTTAGGAGCGTTGGGGCCTTTCTAGCTCTTGTTTTTCTTCAATTCTATTGAGACATCTTAAAATTTCCTCCAAAATGCTTCTTTCCTCTATTTTGGTACTTTGAGAAGATGTAGCAGGCATATTTTCTTTTAACGTTTCTACTTCTGCCCACGTGTTTCTGTTATTGAGATGCATTTCTTTTAAGACATTCTTTTCTTTTTTGTCTTCCTATGATTGACTTCTGGATTTAATATCCAAAGACAACCTTCTTCTTGTTTTAGAGAGATTATTTATTCCAGTTATATTTTTGTCTCTTTTTTGGTGCTATAAGATTCTTCCTTTTATGGGATTCCTTGCTTTTAGTAAACGGTCTTCCATTTTCCTTTTGTACTTTAAGTGAAAAACCTTTCTCTATTCCTTTCCAAAAAAGATAATTACTTCTATAGTTGACTTAAGTTTGAACTGCCTTCTCCAAATCCTATTTACAGTCAAAATAAACGAAGACTGACCCTCTTGGATTACTATTGCTATTTACCGGTATAAATATTGTCTTTGCTTTGAGTTGTTTAAGTTGTCTAAATAACAAAACCTCCATTGTGTTTCTTGCTATACCTCCTAATACCACTCTAAATGACTTTCTTTCCTCCATAATTTCCCCCTGTTTATACCCTTTGAAATCCTAGTAAGCCATCTTCCTATTGGAAGTGCCTATGTGTTTTCGAGTATATTCTTGTATCTTTGGTTTTTGAGAGTTAAATCCACCACTGCTGTTTTATTGTACTTATTTGTTGACCAAGTAATGTTCCTAACTTTTCCATACCAGCTTATTAGTTTCTTGATTGATAAGTTACCATTTTTAAGTGGAACGTCCCAAATTGTATAGGTTTTTTGCATGTCTAAGTCTTCTTGTTTAATTTGAATAGAGTTATTCTTTTTGTTGTTTTGGTCCAAATTCACTTGGTCTTTCTTGTCTTCTGAAAACATAATTACATTCTCTTCTATATCCACTTTTGTACGAATGCTTTGTTTGTTTTTGGTTTCAGATTCGATATTGAGTTTGTTCTCAAAGGCTTGTGTACTATAGTCGGTTGTTCCACAATCCAGCTATAAAAGAGTTTCAATTCTCGCCTGTCTTTCTGCTTTCAAAGCATTTAGATTCTCCTCCAAATTCCTTTTTTGAATAGCTTTGAGTTGTTTTTCCGTTAACTTGGGGAAGTATTCCAAAAACTGTCTGATAATACATATCTCTTCTGCTATAATGGTTTGTATAGCTTCTGCTATTTCTTGGTCTACTATTTGAGTTCTTATGCATTCTTTCTTCAGTAAGTCCACACAGCCAACACCTCCATACTTTATAGCCTGGCAACCATTCCTAAGAAATCTAACCTTCTATTCTGGATCTTGCATTCCGTTCATTGATTATTTTAGTATTTGTTACACCAGATTCGGTTGGATAAACATGTGACTGGTTTGTTTATTCTATTTTGTTTGTTATGTTTTGTTGTGTTGTATTGCAGATCACGCGTTTGTTTTGTTTGTTGTTTTAGTGATCTACAATTTAGTGTCAAGCACAAATTCTCATAAGTTCCAAAAAATTTTTCAAAAAAATTTAAAGTTTGAATTTGCACACTAGTAATATCCCTTTTCTTCTAAGTTGTATTAGCAAAGCCTATATTATTTGGGCTTATCTTTCTTTTTTCTTAGGGCATTTTTGGTTGTTACTTAGTTACTTTTCCTGTTTTTTACTCTTTTTTCTTCTTGCTGAATTTGGAAAAGTTGATCAGTGGAGAGAGTTGTGTGCCCATAAATATATTTTTTTATGCCAATATATATATAAATTATAACAATTTTACAAGAAATTATTTTTATCTAGAACAAACAATAGCAATATATACATCAAATATATTTTAAAATACAAATAAGATCCCAATATAATTGGCATACTCATAATATTTCATCTAAAAATATGTGTTTTACCTAAAAATTTCCAATTGACTTTTATAGTTTTTTACTAGCTATTTATAACTTTTTATATAATTTTTTATAATTATATTGCCAAATATTTATATATTGTGCTTATTTTCTTAATATTAATTTAAATATTATAAGCAATATGATGTCCTATTATATTTTATCTTATATAAAATAATTTAGCAATAATCTACATTAATTTGTCCTATTCATTAACTCTACTTTTAAATTTCAAGAGTATATATACATATATGCAAGATTGTCCAATTATATTATATAAAAAGAGTATTTGCATTTAAGCATTATTATATAATTAAAAAGGGAATAGAAATTTGTTGCACCTGCGACATATCGCACCCTGATTCAAACCAATCAAATTGCACGATTTTGTAGACAAAAAATTTTAAGTTTTAAAAATTAAAAATTTTACTAGTAAAATGTAAAAATAAATAAGTTATATCAAAACATATAATGTAAAATTTTATTCTGAACAACTTTTTCTAAGTTATAAAAATAGATAGTCTTAGTAAAAAAAACGTTTATAAGAAAAATCATAAACTTTGAAAGTTAGTGATAAGGTAAAAAGGGGTAATTTGATGAATAGAGGTAATTTGATGAATTTGGATATCGCGTGATCTAATGATTAGGATTGAATAATTTTATGCCAATCGATTCATTTCAATGAGATGAGTCAAATGGTACAATAATCACCCAATTTTGATCACTAGATCACAAGATATCATTGATTATTTGCTAGGTTTACACTTTGTCAAAACCCCCTCAAGGATTTTTTTTGTTTAGCATATAATCGATAATATATTGTAACTCAGTAATCAGAATCAGATGATTTTTATACTGTACCATTCAATTTGTAACATTAAGACGAATCGAATAGTATAAAAATCATCTGATTCTAATCACTGGATCATATGAGATTCCGTATATTCCCGAAAATAAGCAAACTTTTTTGGCCAAAAATTACACAAAAAAACGAGGGGTTGCTTATTTTTGAAATATTGAGTTTTTTGAAAAAATTGAAAAATGTACTAATAAAAAGTTGTTCAAATAACACCAAATTTTTAATGTAAGTATATTTTTATGCGCTAAACAAGTTTACTTAATCGATCTTTTGAAGATTACTTAGTAAAAAAACCTTTATATATAGCAACTGCTAATACGTTTTTTGAGATTTTTTAAAAAAACAGAGGGGTCGCTTATTTTAGAGGGTTGCATATTTTGGGAATCTACAGTATCATCAATTCTTCAAATTACTCCTGCCTCTCTAAATTTAAACTTTTTGATACAATGTATAATACTGTTTAATGTTACTTTAAAAAAAGATGTTATATTACTAATTTTAAATAAAATAATTCAAAATCATGTATAAAGTTTAATACAAAAAATAAAACATATATTAACATTAAAATAAATAAGTTTTTATATTAGTTATTTTAACTTCATCAAATTACCCCTTTCTACAGAACTCAAAGAACTCTGATACAACTTAGATGATTGGAAATTTTGCATAGAAATTAATCAAATATTGCATTTTTATATAGTAAAATTTCAAATTTTGCTCTATTTTATACATCTATTTGGTAAAATACTGCTAAAATTATACAACTTAGATTTGAAAGGAATGTAGTGACATAGAGAAGCTGTCTGGTTGTCACCCCCCAAGTGACAGGTCTAGAGTTCAAATCCCACTGGAGACGAATTGAAAAATAGGCCTGTGTTATGGTAACATTTTTCATAGATCGGTCAGGTATATTACCTGTAACCTCAGTACAACCATCTTGAATAAGAGCATCGGTGCAGTTGTGTAAGTTATACAGACAAATCCAAGAGACTGGAACAATTGAAACCTGTTTGGCAAGTCCCGAGCAAGGAGGTAAGGAAGATCTTCCAACAGTACTATAGAAGACCGGGATTTCAACTAGAGACTGAAGAACCGGATGAAAAAGCCCTATGGCAAGAGGGACACCAATCTGGCCACCGGAGTTGTACCGGAGGAAAAGGACCTATGTTTCAGAATTAGGTACCAAGGAGAGGGAGTCTGTCAGGCATATAAAGTCGGGCTGACCAATCCTTCCGGGCTAACTGGTTTGTTAGTTTGGAAGGGATTAGTAAAGGTTGGAAGAAGGGTCGAATGTAAGTACTGGGGATCAGAATGAACCTGTAAGGGCAAATGGAACTCACTAGCCAGTGAGAGGTGGAAGCATAGAGGCATGTACGTGTCAAGACCCAATGGGCTCTGGGAATACCAATATGGGAGTCTTTGGATGCTAAGAAGTACTGGGACCACCAATACAATATAGCTGGTACAAGTGTATGTAGTGGTAACAGGGTCTTCCTGAGCCTCATGATGCCATCCAACTATATCTAGTACTGGAAGCATTTGCGAAACAAGCTTGGTTACATCGTTACCATAGACGGAAGTATAGTCGTTCACACATTACTGAATTCAGAACGTTAAATTCTGGGCCCCAAAGTTGCATGAACCTGGCTAGCTGCAGTAGCTGCAAGCTTGAGATATTTACCCAATGTGGTAGAGACAGCTGCATGGCTTGAGATACTAACTTCCGAGAAATACGCTAGTAGGGGATCTCAGGTATACCAATTTGGAAGCACAAAGAGCCTACTTGGCAACATACACCAAATTGGAAGTGATGATACTAGGTAGTGTGTGTAAAGTGACAGACATGTGAATACCAATTGTTGGTTAGGGAAGAACATACAAGCCAGGTCAGTTATATAAATAGGAATATGGAAGGCTCTGGTGGTTTTAGCCATGGATAAATAGTTGTATTACCTAAAGTCCTAGTTTCAATACTTGTATATAATATGTATGTACTTTGGCAATATGTTAACTTACTTAAGTATTAATAAAAGTTTGGAGCAGGAGCTACATCTGGGGTTCCCCCTAATATAAAAAAAAACAAACTTAGATTTGAGTTGTATCAGAGTTCTTCGGGGTCCTCTTTCTACTTTATAAAACTTTTTTTACTAATATAATCTATAATTACGTTTAAGTAATACATGTAAAATTTTACGCTAAACAACTTTTATAAGTTAAAAAAGTAGATTGTTTAGTAAAAAAAAAGCTTTATACATGCTATTTTTGGAAATTTTTGATTTTTCTTATAGAAGTTTTTTTACTAAGACAATCTATTTTTATGATTTAAAAAAGTTGATCAGAATAAAATTTTACTTATATAACACGCTATTTTATATATATATTACACTTTATTAAGTAAAATTTTAAATTTTTAAAAAATAAACTTTTTTGTTTATAAAATCGAGTGATTTGATTGGTTGAAGCAGGGTGCAACATGTCGCAGGTGTAACAAATTTAATTTCCCATTAAAAAAAGAAATTTGTACTGTGCACCAAGTAACAAAACATGCTAATCATAACATAATAATCAAGACAAAAATATAGTAAAAGATTGTTTTACTATATTCATATATTTTTTTAAGGACTTAATTAGGCATCACACACTGCGATGTGCTTGTATTTTGCACCCCAACGATCTACCAATTAAATTTGAAGATCAGGTGTAATGTGAAAATTTTTTTGTGTAACAAAATAAAGAAATTTTCTAAATTTGTAATATCAAAAAATTTCATATTCTTAACTAGGACCCCGAACAATACATATAAAGGTTATATTAGCTTTAATATAAACTTTTTAGAATTTTTATCCACTTTTTATCAGAGCTAATTAACCATATTTTATATATAAGCCTTAATATTTAATAAATTTTAACCAATTATCAAATATAACAACACTTTTTTTTAAAAATTTTTCTTAAAAAAACCTTTTCTTAAAAACAATTTTTCTTGAAAAAAAATTTTTTTCAAAAAAAAATTTTATCTCAAAAAAAATTTTTCTTAAAAAAAAATTTTTTCAAAAAAAAATTTTTCTTAAAAAAAAATTTTTTTCAAAAAAAAAATTTTTTTAAAAATTTTTTTTTTAGAGAAGTGCAGCAAATCACGTAATTTCCTAGGGGGGTCCCCGTCCTATATATATATATAGTTTAAATAGCTAATAATATTGAAGTAAATATTTTTTTAAAAAATTATAATTTTTCTGTTGAACGTACAAATCAAAAGTCAATTAATAAAAAATTCTTCAATACTTATGAAAATTTTATAGTAATTGTATTTTGATTTGCTAAATAAGGTTACTTAAGCGATTTTAATCGATTTGCTTAGTAAAATTTAGACTTTACTATGTAGCAAC
>QKWP01001026.1:110371-121838 GCA_003550325.1 Gigaspora rosea
AAATTATTGTTATTTTTAATTATTAAATAGATAGATGACGCATCAGAAGATTTAACTAGATTGCTAGAAATTTAACCAGATAATACGATAGCTTTAAAGTATAGAAGTGAAATTAATGGGTGGCAATCAATTAATCGACAATCACTTCACCGACATAACATTTCACCGACAATTATTCACCGACACGTTCATTTTACCGACAGTTTATTTCACCGAGGCTCATTTCACCGACAAAGTAATTCTGGTCATTGTCGTTAGAGTCAGGGCAGAATTAAGTAGAATTAGGGGTGCTTTTTGAAAAAAACTTGTCGGTGAAATGAACTTCGGTGAAACAAACTGTCGGTAAAATGAACTTGTCGGTGAGTATTTGTCGGTAAAATGTTATGTCGGTGAAGTAATTGTCGGCGAAATAATACGGACCCGAAATTAATTATAAGATGAAAAGATATAATGAATCAATCGCTAACTTAGAGAAATTATTATATTTTAAATTATTAAATAGATAGATGATGCATCCGAAGATTTAACTAGATTGCTAAAGATTTAACCAGATAATATGATAACTTTTAAGGTATAGAATGAAATTAATTATATAATGAAAAGATATAATGAATCAATAGCTAACTTAGATATTTTAAATTATTAAAATAAATAGATGACGCATTTGGAGATCTGATCAAGCTCGAAATTTTTACAATCCCGTGGCGGAGCCATGGGTCGGACGCTAGCATTATTTAATTTTGAGTTCGTCATATCTAGAAAACGTGAACTGTGTGTGGGAAAACTTCTATATTCATGATATGTTGCAATTTCTAATAAATTCAGCAATTGATTAATCAGCGCTTATAGTACTAACTTTACAAAGTTAGTGATCATCTCTGACTTAATGAAATTGTAATTATTACGACTTTGTTTGCATAATTAACGATGTAAAATGATCATAGTAATCAATGCATGAAAATTAAAGCGTGAGAATCAAGAATACGGAAATAACCTGTTATTCTTAATCATGTCTTCAGTTGTTATCTAAGGTTTTTTTAAAAATTGACTTTCACACTCTGTAGATATTAAAAAGATAGAAGCATAATAGTTCCAACGCAACTAAACGTTACCAGAATTCTTTACGAAAGAAATAAAAACATAAGCCATGCAACGTTGATTTTTTGTTTCGCATTACATATAATCTAAAAACTTAGGTTGGTCATTTGGATTTTTTTTCTTTGTCTTTTAAATTTACTATAAATTAATAGTCATGTTCACGTCTACTAAGATTATGCAAGTTTAATTTATTTTGCATAGCAAAGCAGTCATATTTTTTCCATCAGTCTTTTCGAACAATTATGGGAAATTAAAGTCTAAATCGTCTATATCATATAAACATCGGATGAGTAGCAGAAGAAAAATAAATGTTAAAAAATCGAACAATTGGCACAATCGTAATAAAATCTACTTTTCAATGCAAACCCAACTTTAAATGTATATTATGCATCGAATAGGTTTGTAACAATTTTTTTTACCATAATTCTAAGGCACCCAAAGTTGATTTTCGTTTGCATTACTCACTGACCCATTTTTCAAATTTTCAATTTTTTTTCCTTTTTTATATCCAATTTTAGATTCGAATCATACCAGTTGTTGATTTTTGACATTTATTGTTTTCCGCTATTCACATCTGATGTCACCTGATGGAGACCTTAATTTCCTGTAATTGTTTGATAGATTGATAGAAAAATATCTAATGCAATTGTTTAATTTTTTGCTATGCAAAATAAAAAAATTAACTTGATAATTTTTGTAGACATGAAAACTTAGGTTGGTTGAACAGATTTTTTTTTATTTTTTATTTATTTTTTTTTAATTTACTAAATTATTCAAGTCTACTAAGACTATACAAGGTTAATTTTTCATTTTGCATAGCAAAGAATCAATGAATTGAGTCAATAGTTATATTTATTCCATCAGTTCTAATGATACCGGATGAGAATAGCAGAAAAAAAATGTCAAAAATCAAACAATTGACATAATTGAGATCTAAAAAAAGAAAAATAGACTTTTCAATGCAAATCCAACTTTAAATGTGTGTTATACATCGAACAGGTTTGTAACAAAAATTTTTTACCATAGCTCTAAGGCCACCCAAAGTTGATCTTTCATTTTTTATCACCCACTGACTCATTTTTTTCAATTTTTTAATTTTTCTTCTTCAGATCCCAATTGTGCCAATTCGATTTTTGACCAATATTCTCTTCTGATATCACCTAATGGAAACCTAATTTCCTGTAATTGTCCAATAGGATTAAGGATAGGATAAAATATCTATTGTGGGATTAAGCAGTAAAAGCTACTCCAAATCTTGCTCAATACAAGCACTTCCTCTATATTGTCACAGATACACAAGCTTCGCTATGCACTTGAATGTAAGTGTTTTATAATGTATTTTTATTTAACATTTTTACTCAAAGAGCCTAAACAAACATTTCATTCTAACATGTTGGTCAGTTTTTTTTCATTTTTAATTCACTGTAAATTAATATAATAATGTTCGCATCTACTAAGATATGCAAGGCTATTTTTTTTTTTTTTTTTAATGAATCAAAATTGGGTCAATAATCATCATTCCACCAATTATATCGAACAATTACAGGAAATTAAAGCCTCTATAGAGTGATACTGAATAAGAATAGCAGAAAAATAAATGTCAAAAATTGAACAATTGGCAGAATTGAGATGTCAAAAATTGAACAATTGGCAGAATTGGGATCTGAAAAAACAAAAACAATCAACTTTGCATGACATGAAAATATAGACTATTGTATTGCAGACTAAACTATAACCACACTATAGTCTCCAAAATAGCAGATAAGTATTAGGCCACGCAACGTTACTTTTTCACTTTGTGTAATATGGTATTACAAATTTTCAGTTGGCAGGTCAAATTTTTTTTCAGTTTACATAACATAGAATTAAAAATTTTGTATTATTTTTTCAGATTTATTGGGTAATTATGAATTAAATAGCGAAAATAGAATAATTGGCACAATTGAAATTTTTTTAAAAAAATTGGTCAACAGGTTATGAAAATGAAAAATTAACTTTGCGTGACCTTATAGAATTTTTACATACCCGGAGTAGGTGAGCTTTATGTAAAATTTTCATAGTAACCAATGATAAAAATCATGATTTTAGTCCAACTTTAACTATATTACAATTCTGTAACAGTGCTTTTATAGTAATGTTAAAATCACAATATTTCTATTACAATATACTATAATACCAGAATAGCAAGTGCAGCAACAGAATTTTCGCCAACCCATAATAGAAATCACGATAGAAATCATGATACAAACTAATTCAACCATCGCTTTAGTCATTAGAATAGTAAGTTTTGTAATGGAATTTTTAGTATATTATTGACATTACAATAATTTCAAATAAAACTAATTTAATCTAAACATATTGTTGTCTTTGGAAATAATGGGTAAGTTTTGTAACTGAAATTTTTATGATAGAAATTATAATAATTCCACTGTAAGCTAACTCTACCTCATTCATATACTGTGGTGGTCAAAGTAACAGATGATTTACAACAAAATTTAATATACTGTAAATGATTAAATCATATCAACTTTAATAAATTTTACTATTGTAAATACCATATTTGTGACTTAGTTTATAATTAAATATTTTATATAATTGTATTAAAAAACCATAACAATAATTTTAACTAATGTAGTCGTAATTACAGAATTTTTTGTAATAGGTAATAGTTAAAAATGTTGAATAAGATAGGTGGCGCGAATGCGCCACCTATCGCACTAGTATAAGCTGAAAAAACGGTCATTTGACAGTTGTGCTACGTAGTACAAACTACGTACGTCCACAATGACAAGCTTGCATTTAGGAATGAGTTAAATACAGTATTTGCGATTCTGTAACGATTTATTTTATGTACTGTAAGATGACAACGAAAATTATTGAAAAACTTTCAAATAATTATATTGAGCTTCTTAATGAAGAAGAAGACTGCAATGTAATCATTAATGTTGGAAAATTTCCAGACGTAAAGACTTTTAAAGCACATTCTATTATTTTAAAATATCGATCTTTATATTTCCGTAATGAACTTGCAAACACTAATGAAAAGAATAATATTCAAACGATTAATTTAAATAATATATCTGTTCAGCATTTTGACAATATCATAAAGTAAGTGAAATTATTTCATGTTTTGATATATAATGTGCTGTATAGATGTTAAAAATAACAAATCATTAATGCTTATTAACTTAAAGATATATTTATGGAGGAATCGTTTTATTCGAAAATCTTGATGCGTCATTTATTTTTGAGCTCATGCTTATTGCTTGCGAGTTTCTTCTTGAAGAATTAGCTAAATATATTGAATCACATTTAATTGAGACAAATGCTCATTGGCTCCGTTTACACTTTGCCCATGTTTATCAAGAAAGTTTCAAAAGTAATATCCTTCAAGAATTACAAAAATGGTGCAATGATATTGTGATAAAATACCTGGATAAGATCTTTGATTCCGAAAACTTTACTTCACTTCATGAAAACGCATTAGTATCACTTGTTGGACGAGATGATTTACAAATGGAAGAAATAAAGATTTGGAATTATGTTATTAAATGGGGAATTGCTCAAAATCCATATTTGCCTACTGATTCTAAAGATTGGACTCATGAAAATTTTCTATCTTTGAAGACTACTTTACAAAACTGCTTACCTCTTATTAGATACTTTCAAATCTCTGGTGATGATATTTATGAATATGTGCACCCATATAAAAAAATTCTTGAAAAGACCCTTTGGAAAGATGTAAAGATGCGATTGATTTCTCCAAATAAACCGGTATCATCAAAAATTCTTCCATCTCGTATCATACTGACAAAAAAATTACCAGCACGAACAACTGAATCATTTTCAACTGTTATTAACGAAGTACATGCGACTGAAATTGCTTCATGGATCGATAAAAGAGAAGATAAATATTCTACGGAAAATAATCCATATGAGTTTAAGTTGCTTCTTCGTGGAAGTAGAGACGGTTTTACTAATAATTCATTTTGGAATTTATGCGATAAACAGACAAATGTTTTTGTTGTAATGAAAGTTAAAGGCACAGACGAAATTCTTGGCGGATATAATCCTATTGGATGGGAAAAACCAAATTCAGGCTTTATAAAAAAATGTTGTAATGATAGCTTTATTTTTTCATTGAAAAATGGAACTATCCAAAATTCTATTTTAAGTCGTGTAAAAGATCAAACTAAAGATGTAATTTATAATGATGCTAGCTATGGGCCAAGTTTTTCTCATGGTTTGTCTAAGATGAGTAATTTCAACCTAGATAGGACTTGCTATTGCTATCATAATATCAATCATATTAAATATGAAAATCCAATTAGAGACAAATCATTGTATACTCCTACTCATTCATTTTTTTCTGTAGAGGAATATGAAATTTTTCAGATTCATAAAAAGCCTTTTTAGATTTTTATCGCTTAAAGTTTACTCAACTTTTTATTTTTAAAATAACAGTTTAGTACAAATATAAATAAAGATAATAACACCATTTATAACTTTTTAAATGCCAGTGATAATTTAATCGTAAAAAACATGAATTTTATAGGGCATCATATTTTTTGTAATTTTATGAAATGGGTATAAATTGAAAGCAATATAATTCTGAAATAATCAAAAATAACTTTTATTACTTTATAATTCAATCTTTAACTAACTAATTGTTTTGCATAGTATTACAATAATTTACTGTTATATTTCAGAAAGCTTACAAAATTTAAAAAGTGATTGTAGTACTAAATAACCGATAAGACTATTGCCTTCCTCTATGTGTATATATATCTTATGCGCGTCTTTTGAAAAATAAGTAAATTCTAATACAGAAAATTGCATAAAAATAATGAAAATAGTCTACATATCGAATTAAAAGAAAATACTTTTTTTAAAGACCCAATTATATTAATTTAATTTTTTTACAATACAATAAAAAATGATTGAAGCAAATTTAAATAATTAATTCACAAAAAATTAATAAAATTTTCAATGCCTTTTCAGTTTTGATGTTGATAATGATATTTCCTTTAAATTAATTTATGACTCTTTAAATTCAATTATCTTTTTTGCCTTTTGATATTTTGTTCCACCAAAATTTATCTTGATAAGAACGTGCAAGTTTATATTTCCCAAGTGGAATCTCATGAATCAAAGATATTTCATAATGTTTAAGTGCATTTTTTTACACCCAAATTATTACATTCAGACATATGCAAATTCAAATTCCATGCACATGAAATAAGATGATATTTTGAATAATGCAATTGGTTCAATAAAGATGATAATTAAAATCTAATTTGCTAAATATTATATAGTTTCAAATTTAACTAGCCAATTTGTCTTATATTAATTTCTTTGCTATATTTTTGAAATGATAAAAAAATTAAAAAGTGATTAAACACTACTTTACAATTAAGTGTCAAATTTGATTCGCCACTTAATATCACTGATAATGTACTATTAAATACAAATTTTGGTAAAATGGGTGTTTTTTTTAATATTTTATTACTATAATTTAATATTTGTAATAATAAAATTCTAATATTAGCAATATGCTTACAATAATTTAATACAAAATAAAGGTCTAAAAATTACCAATATTTAATTAATAACTTTATATTAGGTAGTTAATAGTGCTAATAATGAAGTAATTTTGTAATAAATTATCAATATACTAATTTGGTGTCAAAAAAAAAAGTGATTTTTATTGCTTGTATTTGGTTAATTATTGCTAATTTTAAATTTCCAAACTTTTGTAATGTAAACTATAAAACTATGTAAGTTTGCGTGTTTAAATTCTATTTGGAAATTCAGGAAATTGCGTAATGAAACATCTACATGTCAAATTAAAAAACAATTGTATTTTAAGAAGTTTATTCTATTTATAATAAGTAAAAATGATTGATGTAGTTTAAATAATAAATTAAATGAAAATGTTCAATTATTTTTCCGCAGTCTCCGAAAAATAGCTAATCTTCCCGCCTTGATGATGATGATGACGACATTTTTTAAACAGTTGGTGGTTCTTTCAATTCCATTATTTTTGTTTAAATGTCTTTTCCTTATCCTTTTCAATTCCTAAACCATTTTCATAACATATACCTAAATTATCACATGCAGATATACATCTCATGTCATAAAATTCTTTATAATATTCGACAACTTTATTGACGCCATTTCCATGCAAATAACAAAAACCCAAAGCATTCATCGACCTTACACAGTCATTTTTTGATTCATATAAATCAATAGCTTTCAGGATTCTTACAAACACAATATCATATTTAAACATTCTTCATGATAATAAAACAGCGACCCTTAGACTTTTTATTTAACACTTCTTATAAAGTAAAAAACTAAAAAAATTTTAGTTTGAATCAAAATTTGTATTAGTGTTATTAAGTTTTAGCCGATCAAATTTATTTCTGATATTGTCTATGACATTTATTTATTTCTTTGTGATTTGACAAAACCATTCCACAATTCGTTGGCTTGTGAATTGAAGGTGACATAATCTTATCGATTTAAATTTCAAATTAAGCACCATCAAATTTGTATAATTTACTAAGTATAATCGTATTGAATTCTTTGCTAAGTAATCTTACTTTAGCTTATAAATAAATTATTCTCCAGACCAAGATTGTTCTGATGATGGTAGAATCAACATAATCGATCCAGTAGAACCTTTCAATGTTCAGGAGATATTTGATTACTCTATAAAAAAAGTCAATAAGTTTTTTATGTCCCATGTTTTCCTAAAGGTTACATATTCACGGTATTTATAAACTTAAATCATAGAGATTATTGGCTTTTCTAGATTTTGTTGATCATGTTGCAAATTCACGGAGTTTTCACAAAAGTATTGAGAAATAACGTAAATATTCGGAATTTTGAAGAGCAGTTGTGAAAGTTCTACTAGCTAATTTTGATGAATTTACTACCGTTATATTCATCTTCACTTGGAGAATAATTTATTTAGAAACTGAAAGTAGGTTTACTTTGTACCAACACTGTAATTGATTTTAAAATTATATCCAAAAATAAACAACGATTATAATAAAAAAATGTTGCTTATTTTCGTAATTATCAGTTATATGGTATTGATTAAAAATCCATTAGCGCAAAGCTTGATATTCTTTAAATCAGAGTTTGAGAAAAATAGACCTGGATTTAAAATTCATAAATAGACTTTAAGAAATAGATAAAAAAGACTTGATCTGCTTACAGCAGCCGGGTAAAATAAGCACACACAAAATTACAACAAAAGAAGAAAGGTCCTTTAATAAAAACTATACTTCGGAAGGGGCGTCAGCCCTAGAACTCAGAAAGAGGAAAAGAGTTGAGTCTCAAGAGGAGACGGTAAACCAGAACCTTGAAAAAACAGAGGAGATAAGACTAACGAAAAAACATAAGATGGATATAGATATGGAAATCCAAGTTTTAAGTTCTGATAAGTCAAAGGCACTGAACACGCAAAAAACGTACCTCTCCACTCTCAACACGTTCAGGGGAGACTGGTGCGAAATGCCTGGTTCAGAAATCGAACCTAGGAAGAACTCTCAACTAGGTGAAGAAGTTCCAAGTTTACCTGAGGGCAGTTTCGAAACTTCAGAAAATTCTGGGGGGGCAATCCCGGAAAGTGCTAGAACAATTACGCCAGTGTCGTCACATGACGTATCCGTAAATTATGATGAGACGCAGGCACAAACCAGATCTCAAATTTCAACGGAAGTAACCAATAACTCAATTCAAAATTCTGCCGGAAAGGAAACAGCAGAAGGAAGGTCTCCAACAGAGACTACAGATAAGTGGTCGAGTTTTATACCAAATTGAGAAGCGGGCGAGCCACCTTCTCAAAGCAAACTCAGAAAGGGCCATTTAAAACCAAAAATGAGAATGCTGTAATTTTTGACATTTGAGCATTAGAAAACTTAACAACAAACGAAATAGTAATTGCACTTTACAATAGAATTGGGAATGATCTTTTGGCAGCAAAGCACACTTTAGTAGAGGTAGAAGGTCACACCTAGAATTAGTTTTTGAAAGTACAGAGAAACAGCAGCACTACGCCGAGGAAGGAATAGTGTTATTTAAACAAACCCTTCTGGGATACATTCCTACCAATTTAAGGCGTACGTATCTGGCAGTCAAGTTAAGAAACGTTCCTATGGGTAGAAAGGACTTTATCACAGCAAAAATTAAGGAAGCCTTCGAAAACTTTGGGTCGATAAAATCTATCAAGCTGCTAGTCTACAAAGACACCCCAGTATGTTCAAACCAGTGGTTAATTATATTTGAGACAACAGACGACACAGGAATTGAAGAAAGGCTCCCTAGACATATGGAAGTATAGGATCAAAAAGTTACAACCGAATGATGCTCTGCGCCCAAGTTATGTTTCTATTGGGATCAAACTGGACACATCAAGAAAGACTGCCCGCAATTTAAAGAAGTCAAAGCTCCAAAAGGTATTACAAGGAACTTAAAGAAATAAGGCACATAGAGCAAGAGGTTGTTACAGAACAAGTGTTTAATAATAACAACCCATACATTGAGAAAAGCAGTAAAGAAAAGGAGAACAAGGCTGCAGATAGGGATACTAATGATAGCATGGAAGAAGAATATCTTTCTCAACCGAGGAAAGCAATCTGACTGAATTAATTGAGGCAAAAAAGATGAGCTCGTAAGTGTGCAAAATAGTATAGAGCACGATAAGGAAAATCACGTTGACGATCCAACTCCAAATGCCGAGTCAGTTAAGGAAAAGGAGTCGACAAATAGACAGGCTTTGAGTGAAAAAAGTCAGAACATGGATGAGGATGGCTTTATAACAGTCACCCACAAAAAAAAGCCAAAAGTAAAGAACAAGTTACCGGAGGCATCTCAGATAATAGGATCAGTACCGTATAAAAAAGTTCAGACACATAGGGCCTAAACCCAACAATTCTCCGTAACATATATATAATAAAATAACAAAAAACAAATTAACTATTGCTACTCTTAATGTCAAAGGTTTGAACAGTAGATATAAACAACGAGACACACTTACATTATTAAAATCTTACAAAATAGATATAATTTTATTACAGGAAACAAACTTAGAAAAGAAGGATACAAGAAACTTCGTTCAAAATCAATGGACTTTCAATTAGATTTGGACCTCAAAAATGGCGATACTGGCTGGAAATAGAGAAATAAAATTTGAAGAAGTCAAAGAAGACTTTAATAGAAGGGTAATTAGTACTGTTCTCACTTTCAAGCATAGAACGTATCAAGTTACAAATGTGTATGCACCACCTAGTATTGAAGAGAGAAGTAGTTTTTTTGATTATTGGGTGCCAGAAATAAGCGACAACAGAATTAAAATCCTTGCAGAAGATTTTAATGTAAATATAGACCCAACGATAAATAGAATTAGTCAAGCTCTCCCACATAATGATGCAACAGTCAAAAAATTGAAGGACCTCATAGAAGGGTTAATCGATACAGCTATTGTGGCTACACAAAAGCTATTTGTTACTTTCATCCAGAAAACAAGAGGAGGCCAGACAATGGCAACAAGACTCAACTACATTTTCATGGACACGCAGTACATACAAAACTGCAAGTTGACATATACACATTTCGGTAACTCAGAACATCTTCTAGTCAAGAGTAAAATAAAGGTTAATAAGGCTCCTACAAAATTGGCATACTGGAAATTGAATATTAAAAGTTTGAAAAATGAACACATACGTGAAGAAATCTCATGCATTATGTCAGAAGCATCTTCAGGAAAGGATTGGTATCGAACAAAATGTTTAATCCAAACTCTGATCAGAGAACGCACTTCCCCAAAGGCCCTGGAAGGTTGTATAAATAACTAAATAAAAAAGTTACTGAATTGGAGTATAGAATAGCTAGTTTAGGTGAGAACCAAGATTTATAAATAATGAGGGACTCCTACAAGAGAAAACTACAGGAGGAACTGACTAACCTCGCAAACAAGTGGCAAATTCGCTCAAGTTCACGGTGGATTGAAGAGGGCGAAAGATCAACCAAATATTTTTTTTCTTGATACTCTTTACTGAAACTATAAAAAAATTAAAAATATTATGATTATATATCTATTATGTTTTTATTATATTTTAAAAAACATAATAATTACTAGTTATAAGTTAATAATAATAATATAAATAATATATATTAAAACTGTTTTAGTAATATTAATAAAAACATTTTTAAAACATTATTAAACTAAATAAATTTCATATTTATAGTATAATATAAATATTTATATTATATAAATATATTATATTATAATATATTTTATAATATTAAATATAATATAAATAAAACAAATCAATAATATAATGATTTAGACAAATGT
>QKWP01001026.1:123100-134504 GCA_003550325.1 Gigaspora rosea
ATGTATGGTAACATAAAGGATGGATATCGGTACAACATATAAGATAAATATAAGACAAATAAAGGGTATCTATTAATATCCTGATACTAATCCTTTATATGATAATTATATATCCGTTTTGCTGCATATATTGAAAATATAGAAGATAAATATCGGTAGATCAAAATAAATATCAGCTGAATAAAGGGCACCTCTTTATGTTCTGATACCAATCCATAATGTATCCACTTTTAATCTGGTTTGCTACAGTTTTTTGGCAGATGTATGGTAATATAAAGGATGGATATCGGTACAAC
The DNA here is from genome assembly GCA_003550325.1 of Gigaspora rosea. Lineage (NCBI taxonomy): Eukaryota > Fungi > Glomeromycota > Glomeromycetes > Diversisporales > Gigasporaceae > Gigaspora > Gigaspora rosea. The sequence continues at coordinate 123,397 of QKWP01001026.1, forward strand.
ATATAAGATAAATATAAGACAAATAAAGGTATCTATTAATATCCTGATACTAATCCTTGATTTATTTATAACATCCCGATATTCATTTTTATATAATCCAGTTTACATAAAATATTGAGTTAATTAAAGAAGAATATTGGGATAATTAAAAATGAATATTGGGATAATTAAAGATGAAAATCAGGATAATAAAGATGAATATCGGGATAATTAAAGATGAATATCGTGATAATTAAAAATTAATATCGGGATAATTAAAGATGAATATCGGGATATTATAAGAAGCTGATATTTTATTTTTTTATATCCAGTTATGTTACCAATTTTTGGTGAATACACATACTTCATACACAAACAATATTTATAATACATATTATTTTATTAACTGCCACTTGCTTTTTTATAAATATACAATTTTAATAAAATATATTATTTTTATTTATTATGCAGAATATTATGCATTTATATATTATAATTAAACATATAAAAGACAATTATTTAATTTTTTACTTTTTTGCTAGTTCTAGAACCACCTTTATAATTTGAACAACCTCTACTATAACGTGGTCTTGCAGACCTAGAAATATGACTATCGGGATCATGCTCGGTGGATTCTAAATTGTAAAATAAATAAATAATAAGCACTAATGTAAATGATTAAAATAAATCAAATATCAGAATATGAAAATATTACTGAACAATATAAATTAATACCTTGTGAATTGTTATAAAATTCTATGTTTTCATATAAGGTATCGAAGAAATAAAAATTTAATTAAAATAATTATTTATCTACTAGTTACAACAACAAATATATTATATATTTACCTTTACTAACAGCTTTGCCCTTATTGGCATTATCAGCATCATTACTAGCAATAACCGATTCACGATTTATAACAAAATAAATCAGATTGTACAAAGTTACTACAAGAAATGGTATTAGAAATTATAGTAAATGCATTACCAGATCTTGATACTGAAGCAGCGGCATTTCTAGATTTTTTTGTAGGAGCATGTGTATTACCTGTTTTTTGGAAGGCAGAAGAAGTGCCAGAGCTAGATGCAGTGGCCACATTACCAGATTTTTTTGGAGGGGCAGGAGAATTACCAGATTCTTTTGAAGAAGAATTGCCAAGCAATTTTACAGGCGAATTTCTAGGCGTTGGAGAATTTCTAGGCGTTGGAGAATTTCTAGGCATTGGGGAATTTCTAGGTGTTGGGGAATTTCTAGGCATTGGAAAATTTCTAGGCGATGGGAATTACTAGGCAAAGGGAATTACCAAGTGAAAGGGAATTACCAGAAGATACTGCTGGGAAATTAATATCAGGTGCACTACCAGGCCTCACATTGTATAAGCATGAAATATACCATTCGGGGTCCTAGGTGGTGGTGAAGCACTGCCTGTTTTTTTATTTTGTTTGTGTTATTTGTTGCAGAAGTAATTTCGCATGGCATCAAGATTTCTCTTAACTAAAAAAAAGATATTTATCTAAAAAATTTTGAACTAATATGAAATAGTTACTTTAGTAGAATGGCATTTTTTATTTACCATTTTAACGATGTAGTTGTGCCTGTCTTTTTCTTTTTCATGAATGTTATAAATTCCTAGTCGACATTCTTTGTTGGCTGCATCTTCATCAGTTTCTGAAGGTTCATTACTATGATATGCTCTATTTTACATTATTTTTTTAATGTCCCTTAATGCATGATTTCTTGAAATATCAACAGGAAGAAAGTTATTAAAATGTTCATTATCAGTTTCTTGAAGTTGGTTAAACCCCTTCTTTCATTATTTAACTTTCTATAAATTATATAATTAAAAAATATATAAGGCAGTACCGATATTTATATAAGGCAGTACCGATATTTATGTAAGGCAGTGCCGATATTTATATAAATAATCTAAAAAAAAAGGCTTACTAATTCCATTCTTCCGTTCTCACGCATCCTTGCACAATCTTGACTGTCTGACTCCAGGTTCTGTTGCTTGCGATGTTTTTCCCTTTGATGTCTGTGCCGTTCCTTTATTATTTTCAAAACATGATAGTCTTCTACCTGATATCTTTTTACGTCGTTTTACTGTTTTAAATTCATCTCGAAGAAACATATCCTTAAAGTCAACCCAACGCTTAGATGGGTCAGGTTGATTAAATTGTTCTAATCCAGTTAGTGAAATTATGATATCGTTCTATATTAATAAATTCAAACAAATAGATAAATCATTAATATAATATACCGATATCTATATAGATTAAGTTAAATAGTATAATTGTCGAAATTTATTTAGCAAATTAAAAAAAGTACTACAGTCAAACCTCCATATAGTCACCCTCTATATAATCACAAAACCAATATAATAACTTTTGTAAATTTACCAACCTTTTTACTATAATTTTCACCTCTATATAAGCACATTTGCATTATAATCACAATTACAATTTTTTATTTACCATCTATATAAAACTACCCTACATAATCACATTATTATTATAATATTTTGAATTAATTATTTTATTATTATAAGTATTTTTTTAAGTTATTAATTATTATTTTTTAACAAGTAAAAATTTTTAAATTTGTTTTTTTAAATAATCGATTATCTTTTCTACATATAAAAGTTAAAATTATACTAAGCAAATCGAAAAAATGCTATAAGTAACATTGTTCAGGAAACAAAATTACATATCCTGAAATTTTCAAATAATTTGAATAACATTTTATTATTTCACTTTTACAATTTACATTTAGGCGAAAAAAATTAAAATTTTTTTAACTTAATCGTAAATTAAAAAGTGTATTAATAAATTTTTAACCAAATTATCTCAAAATTTTAGAGTATTTGTAATTTTGTATCCCGAACAAGTTTACTTAGATCATTTTTATCGATTTACTTTAGATAATTTTAACTTTTATATGTAGCTACGATATACGATTATTTTAAAAAAATTTTTTAAAATTTTTTTAAAATAATCGTATATCGTAACTACATATTAAAGTTAAAATTATCTAAAGTAAATCGATAAAAATGATCTAAGTAAACTTGTTCGGGATACAAAATTACAAATACTCTAAAATTTTGAGATAATTTGGTTAAAAATTTATTAATATACTTTTATAATTTACGATTAGGGGAGTAACAAAAATCAGGTGATTTTTTAGGGGGAGAGGGGTAAAAAATGTTGAAATTATATATAAGAATCTGACTATTTATATATTAAGGAAGAGGGAGGGGGTAGGTCTCTGATAAAAAATAATCAGGTGATTAATGACACTGCCCTTAAGTTAAAAAAATTTTAATTTTTTTAATTTTTTTTGCCTAAACGTAAATTGTAAAAGTGTAATAATAAAATGTTATTTAAATTATTTGAAAATTTTAGAATATATGTAATATTGTCTCCCGAACAATATTACTTATAGCATTTTTTTCGATTTGCTTAGTATAATTTTAACTTTTATATGTAGAAAAGATAATCGATTATTTAAAAAATAAAAATTTTTATTTATTAAAACTTCTACAATTTTTTTATATGCAATTTTATTATAATAGTGATTATATAGAATTCCTCTATATTAGTCACATCTCTATATAATCATCACATTTTGTATCCTGAGGGTGTGTTTATATAGAGGTTTGACTGTATTTTTCATCAAAAATGATACAATAATATATATGGTAAATACAGGTATTTTGACGAAATTAAAGTTGCTATCTTTTATTTTTAGTAAAAATAGACAGATATATATATATTCACAATCTATGCTTAATTTGGGATAAATTCGGTCATGAATTAAGGTATGACAACCTATTTTGGAACAACTATGATCAAGACAATCTAGCCTATAAAAAATTCAATCTTCGGGGGTGGGGGTATTTTGACGAATTCAATATTTTTTCCTTTTTACTGTTTGCATCGTTGACGCTCTTCTTTTTCTTGCCTTTTTAGTTCCAATTCTTGTTTTTTTCTTTCCTGTTCTTCATTTTTTTGTTCACTTTCTTTCTTTTTTTGTTCTCGTTCTTGCTTTTTCTGTGCTTGATCTAACTGCCGCGTAGCTTTTTTTGGGCTGCTACTTCCTTCTTCTGGTTCTTCTCTGCGATCTTCCTTTCGGCCTTCTCATTTACCTCTTTCAAATGCTACAAGCTTTCTTCGTTGGTAAGTAACCATGCAAAAGGAAGAGTTTTTCTCCTTTTTGGAGCGGGCAGCACAGATTCAGAATGGTTTTCTAAAGTTGTTTCCGGAATTTCAGATTGTGGGGCATAAGAAATCGTATATTTGAGAACTGAGCGCAAAGACGATGTCCCAGGACTTTTGTAGGCTTCTAATTCTTCTTTTGTAAGTGCAAGTTGGTTTTTTAGTGATTCGTTTTCGTTTTTAAGTAACTTATTTTCTTCATTTAACTGGGTAATATTCGAGTGGGTAGGATAAAAATTACGACTAGACAATGTGGTAGCTGTGAAGGTTTAGTAGGCTATAGAAAAGATGAACTACGAGAAGATGAACTATGAGAAGATGAACTATGAGAAGATGAACTATGTGAAGTTGCAACAATATCGAATCTTTCTGTTGCTAGTGAAGGGCTAAACGATCTGGGCTAATGGCATCAGGATTAAAGGGCCAAATTTCTGTGCCTCTAAAAGCATTACAAATTGCTACTGGTGTGTAAGTTTCGATATGTGCAAGTCCAAATACTTTCGCGAAAGTATATTTGTTTCCGAGTTTTTTGGTTGTATTGTGATATTTATCACTTTCTTTTTTGTATTGCTTCTTTATATTTGCAAAAGGAATTTTACATAGCTGTAAAATGTGTGTTGTGTGAGGAGGAAGTGCGTATCAAAGAATGCTATTTTTTGAACAAAAATCAATACTCATATAGCTCATGTGGCTTTTGTGGCCATCGAGTATTATTAACACTAGATGAATCAGTGGAATTGAGCTAACAAAATGATTTAGATACATTTGAAATAGGTCTTCACACATGTACTCCGAGTCTGTGAAGCCCATTACGGTTCCAGAAGGTGCACCTTTCAATAGGCCTGGAATTGCATGAATACCTTTATAAATAAGCAAGGATGGAATGCACATTCCAGCGGCTGATATTGTTGATACAGCTGAAATATGCTCATGCAAAGTTCCGTGTGCAACTTTGTGAACTTAACAGGCACCTTTCTTTGCAATGACTTTTTCTAATTTAGATGAAAGGATAAACCCAGTCTCGTCCATATTTCAAATTTGCATAAAGGCAAGTAAATTTTTATCTATTATTTGTTTAAGCTTTTCGAAATGGTCTCTAATAATAGTTGCATTGGCCCTTTGCGCACGTGCTTCGGTTAATTCTTGGGGAGTACGAAATGACAACTCAGGATAATTTTTTATAAAACGAGCCCACCAATCATGGCCTGGCCCTTTTTCACTAAATGGATGTGGGCGTTTATTTTGATGCATAATTTCCATTACGCAATGGTTAACTCCAGACTTAGTTAACCCGAACCCAAGCTTTTGCATGTTAATGCAATAGCTGACTAGCTGCTCCTCCTCATGGTTAGTAAGAATAGAGGGCGGACCTTGACGGTTCAAAGGTTCACGATTTTTAACTGCAAGTCGAAGAGTGGCTTCTGAAAGCCCAAAATCCTTCGCCACTCTATTTACACTTGGGGGTTTTGAACCTAGTGTATATTTCTCAAGTTCTTGAAGTGCTGCACAAATTGTATCACGATGATTAATATAAGAAACTTGTGGCATATTCTTTATTTTTAATAAAATAATAATGATTTATTATGAGAATAAAATGCGAGAACTTTTAAGTAATAAAAATAACAGTACATATGGCGAATGATAAAATCAAATTAAAGAACTAATATAATTAAGGTAATATGAAGTTTACGCATTAATACAATTATTAGAATTATTGGGTTAATTGTAATTCAAATTATCTTTATCCACTATAAAATGGTAATGAATCTTAAGATTATATAGCACGAAACATCTGTTGTTTTGAAAAATTAGCGCGTCTTTCAAAATATTTGTCAAAATCCCCATTCGTCAAAATTGCCGTTCGTCAAAAAACCCCATTGCTATATGTTATTGATTTTTTTATTTTATTAATGAAAAACTATCCGATTTGTACTAATATTTAAATATATATAAAAATTAATACTATGAACAACTTTAATTAATAAATGACGACAGGTTTTTTTAAAGAAAAAACTTGTTTTAAACATGCCACAATCAATTTTTTATACGAATTTCCAAAAAAAACTTATTTAAATAATGTAATCTTGTGTTATGCAAAGCAAAATTAAATGATATTGTACTATTTGATTCGTCTTAGTTAGATGAAATCGAATAGTAAAAAAAACGTTTGTGTTTGACCCTTGTGTTACAACATATTAGCCGTTATTTCTTAATTTGTCAAAATACATCTATTTATCAAAATACCCGTATTTACCTTACTCTTAATATTTTTTTTGCTCGGGTAGAGTTCCCGGTGCCTTTTTGTAACCCTACGCCTGTTACGACCATTTCTGCTGTTTTTGTTGTTGTTGTTACTGTTGTAATTGTTGTTGCTATTGCTGCTATTGTTGCTGTTGCTGTTGTCACTATCACTATTGCTATCAGTTTCTAAAGAACAGGTCCTTTTTTTCATAAAATTATCAATTTTGTCACCCAGATTCTTTATTTCATCTCTTAATTCTTTTAATTCATCACCTACAAACCAAAAAAAAAAGAAATCATCTAGTACGTAAAAAAAAGCCACTGTACCAATATATATAGAATCACGCCTAATATGCATATGTGCTACAATTATATGTATATATGTCCAGTATGTAACATCATTAATTTATTACCTCTTTCGTTCGATTTTTTATTTTTTTTATTTTTGCTTCTTTTGATGGTTACTAATAAATGAGAAACACTTGAGGATAAATGAGAAATACTTGAGGCACGTGAGAGACTCATGTTGGATAATATGAAGACTTTTGCATTTTGAAATGATATAGTAACTGCTTCTTGTATAGAAAAAAAAATAGAAACTGTTTTTTTTTTATTACCTTTGGAAAGAAATAGAGAAGAGTGTATATACATGTATCACAACGCATTTTTTTTTGTTTTCTTATATAGCATCAAAACAAAGCACGTACTGTCATCATATGTACTCATTAAAGGCTTCGGGATTTTAAATTTTAGGATACAATCTCTAAGAAATCAAATACAAGTTACTCTCGTTATAGTGAAGGCATTGGGCTGAGAGATTTTCTTCACTATATCGAGAGATTCACTATATCAAGAGTCTCTTGATATAGTGAAGATTATATATTAACTGTATAAATCTTCACTATAATGAGAGAAATTTAAACTACTTAAAAGTTTAATGCACCCGATCCATCAAAAGTGCACCTTCTATAAGTGCGTTTTCGCTCATATTATGTATTAAGTTAAATCACAACTTTTTTAATATTACAAATATTAAACTTAACATATTTAAGTCTGCAAGCAACTTTTAAAATAAACCTAGCATGCGATAAGTAACTTAGCGATTTTATTATTTAATTCAATGCTTAATAACAATTACATTTTAAATCACATTATGATAACACAATGTAAGAATACTCTAGATGAACTAAATGCAATTAAAGTACTAACAATAATTAATCTTTGCTATAAATAAATGTATCTAAAGTGGCCTGTTTTTTTGAAGAAATGTTCTTCAAATTTACTTCATTTTTAAGTTTTCCTAACCCCCGAATAAGTGAATTTTTAACCTTAAAGCTACCATCTGGTTGCTGTTCAAGAAAAGACAAGATTCCATTAATAATTCCTAAGGCTTGAACAAAAGATATTAATTTTTTTGGGGTTTCATCTTCTGGTTCAATACAGTCCTGATTCCTTATGGCTTCAATTATTTTCTCATCAGTTGGAATCTCAGTAGTAATAAGATTATTATTAGCAGTTATATATTCATGCGCATTAATAGGTTGGTCAAGAGGCAACTGCCTGATTAGATTCTGAATTATATTAGTAAGATCAGGTTCATTGGCTAAGTTAGACTCTTCAAAAGGAAATAGTTCACCAAGAAAATTTTCTGGCAGAATGCCAGTTTTTCTCAATTGCGAATAGTTCTTGGCATAACTTTTTTCCAAGCTGTGGTAGTAAAATCAATTGCATTTCTAATATTTAGTGGTTCAGGAAATTCACTATATTCTAAAAAAAAATTATATGATTTTGGCAAAAAATTTTTTTATAATGTGCCTAAATTATATATACAATAAAATTAATAAAGTTTTAATAATTTTTAAATAAAAATAAAAACTCTATCCCTTAGATTGTAGTAGAACACAGGCAAATTTGCCTGCATTTTTGCACTTTTTTTAGCTCTGATTTACTTTTTTAAAATACTAAAATAATTAAATAAAACTTTGTACAATTATATTTGAAAATAAGGATTACTTTTTTGCAAAATTAGTTTTTATATTATAAGAAAATAAATTATAGTTACATATAAGCTGAAAATAGATAATTTTAAGAAAAAATTTTTTTAAAAAATTTTATTACAATTTTTCTGCGATCTTATTTNACAACTTTCATTATTGCAACTTTAATGATTTACTTGTAAAAATTAAGACTTGTATTAGAAGTAAAAATTTTTTTTATAGATGGGGCATATAAAATTTGAAAAAATTTAAAGAAAAATTTTAATAGTAAAAATGCCAATACAAGAACTTTAAACATTTATTATATTAAAGTTTTCTAATAATTTTAAAAAAATTTTATAACTAAGTTACTAAAACAAAACTTAAAAAATATTTTTTACTTAGAAAAGATATAGCTAAAATCAATATTTAAAATTTTATTAAAAATTTTAAAATACGCAGGCAAATTTGCCTGTGTTACAATCTAAGGGATAAGAAATTATTTAACTTACTTTGAAACTTCAAATATCACATGGTTGAAAATGTGCTGTTGTATTTGGAGGAAGGATATAGATTTTATATTTGTTAGAGTATAAGCTTCTTCAAGTCCATGAGTTGATGCACCATCCAAAAGAAGAAGAATTGACCGACCAGCAAGCCGCATTTGATCATCAAGTATACATGAGGATGAAATTGTTTCGGGTTCTAAAACCTGAAATTAAATTTTGAAGACGAAATTGTTTTTGACCTATTTTACTTGAAAGACGAAATTATTTGATACTTTTTTTAAATAGACGAAATTATAAGGAACTTATCTATATAAATTTTATTTGCTCTTTCTTATAAAAAATTTTAATTTTCTCTAATGAAAACGAAATACCTTTTTCAAAAATCAATTTTGGTGCCATCTCTATCGTCAAGATGCTTGATATATCGATTAAAGATGGATGTTTGCATCCAAGCAGAACTGTTCCAATAAAAATACACAGGTAAGGTTGACTTATCAACATTCCAAAGAGATCGAGGGTTTTGATATTTGTATATGAATAAAGGGGGAAGTTTATGTTCACCAGTTGCATTATATGTTAATAAAATTGTAACTCGATCTTTAGCTTTTTTTTGTCTGAAACTGAACTACTGGCCAATGTCTTATCTGGTTCCATACGCCAGTATAATGCTGTTTCATCTGCATTGTAAACATCCTCAGGTTTGTACTCCTTGATTATTTCATGTAATTCATTACAAAATCTAGAAAGATCTTCAAGTGGTGCACTTGCAGCTTCACCTTGATGCTTGTATTCACTTATATGGTAACGTTTTTAAAGTTTGAAAGTCATCCTTCAGAAGCATTAAAATCCACAAAATTAAGACCTTCTGCAAGTTGAACTGCTTTATGCTGAATTATCACACTAGTAACTGTTTGTTGTACCGTGGTTACCCTCAATACTCAAAGACAAGTGCTTCTTCTAAAATAGTAAATTTTGTAGTTCTTTGTCGCTTCAATTTAACATTGTTAGAACCTGGATCAAGTGATAATTGCCTATCTTTTTCTCGAATGATATTTGAAATTGTTGCTTTGGCAACAGTAAATTGTTTAGCTAACTTGACTTGACTAATGCCCTTTAGTTTTAGATGACATATTTCTGCTTTTTGTGCGCCAGTTAAACTTTTTCATTTAGCAGGAGTTTCATTTTCATTATGCTTTTGCTTTTTTGATTCCTTGGAATACCCTATACTGTCATCTATTACTATATATATTCATTTTGAAAATTACGTCACTGTGATTTGAGATCAATGCCATCTTTATTTTAATATTTAGGCCACTGTTATCTTTTGTATAATGTTGAGGCTGCTGTTATTTTGGTCGTTCAGCTTTTCACAATAACAAGAACTTAGAATAAAAAAATTTTTGAAATAAAAAAAATTTAAATAGCATAAGCCGCTATTACTTTTAATATAATACTAGGCTGCCATTATCTTGGTTGTTTGCTTTTTATAGAAACAAGTAAGCGAAAGAGATCCACTATGAAGAATTCCATGACAGAAAAGGTATAGAATAAAAAATTGAATGTCATTTAAGTAAATAAATAAATAAATAAAAAGTTTAATTTAAAAAAAGGGTAGGTTATGGATTACATTCACTTAATGTTAAGTGTAAACAGTAGGGTTTATTAGTCTTTGCGTAATGGTAGGGTTTATTAGTCTTTGAAAAGTTAAAATTATTCATAATTCGAAAAAGTATATTATGTACATTTTTGCCAAATCTAATTTTATATGCAAGAAGCGCCGTCAATATGCACGTAGTTTAAAAAAGGCAATAACCCCCAAGTCTTTATCATTATGCATAAAACACGATGATTTTTGCTTCATATAATTGGTCAATATATATCACATGATATCAACTTCACTATATCAAGTGATATTTTGTTATATTCGTTCGAAAAAAATCTTCACTATACCTTATATCAAGAGTTTACTATGTAACTTCATTATATCGAGTGAATATTTAATATGCTTGGTTTTGTTCTGAAAAAATTTTTCACTATAGACCAATCTTCACTATAACGAGAGTTTACTATAACGAGAGTGACTTGTATACTGAACCCGGTAAATTATAAAATTTAAAATTTTGAATTGTAATATTCCCTTGGTAAATATAATACTAAATAGATATCGGGAATTAAAAATTTTCTTTGT
>QKWP01001026.1:151325-169280 GCA_003550325.1 Gigaspora rosea
AAAAAAAAAAAAAAAAAAAAAAAAAAAAAAAAAAAAAAAAAAAAAAAAAAAAATTTGCATGGTCTTGGATGTTATAGAACATATTATTTACAGTACAGTAGATAAAATAAGATCATCGCGTCACTACCCCTGATCGACCAATCATTTTGTTTGTTTTGATTTATACATTAATCAAAAATAGCGGCCGGGTTAAGATTAGGGTTAGGGTTTGGTAGATGTAATAATTAGAAGACCCTCTACAAAATTTCACAAAGAATTTTTTTTGCTAAGAAAAAAGTTGCTTTCATAGTCAAAATTTTATGTTAGAAACGATTTTATAAAAAAAAAACGTTGTTTCGCTTCGATTTCACATTACACCTGATCCCGCATCCCGATTAGTCGATCAGAGGCGGCAATGCCGATAAATGATTATTCTCAAATGCTATTCTAAAGAAAAAGACTAAACTATGCAAAAAATTTCGGGTCAAAATTTTCTAACCCGAACCCGACCCGATTCGGAGCACTAGTTTGAGTGACGAATGGTGTGATTGAAAATATTTGGATAATGTGATGGTAAATAAGAATTGAGATTTGATAAGTAAGGTGTGAGATGTGGCACCAGTGTTTGTGCTGAGAATAGTGAATGGAGAGAATTGGAATGTGGCGCAGAAATAGGAAATCCTTTAAATGAAGATCCCATGGAAATGTTTTTCAGGAAAATCAAGTAAATACCTGACAGTCGATGAGAATAAGTGTCTAATAGTAGGGAAAATAGGGATGTTGCATCAGACCAAATAATGCAAGGGTCTTTAACGGGTCAGCAGTATTTCAGCAACCGGCTCAGTCTGGATGAAATGCCTTTTTATGAAAATGCATTGTTTTTTTAAGTAAGACCGTTAATGCTATATGATGGGTATTTGTCTGTGGCAGCAGTAGTGTGAGGAGAAATGGTTTGACTTAAATTAGAACTGGAGGATTCTAAAGCAGTTATGCTGTATTTGGGGTGGTGGAGGCAACCCTATAAGAAAAATGGTTCGGGTATGGTACGGGAAAACAGTGTATATGCACGGGATGGTACGGACCGTGTGGCACGTATAGGCACGTTTTACGGAATGGCACTTGCACGATTAAAAATGACACGGATACTACGGTAATGGGGTGGCACGTTATATTACGTCACACGAAATGGCACGGCACGCATATGCACGTTGTACGTGATGGCACGTCGAACCACACGGAATGGCACGTGTTAAAATGACACGTGCTGGGAGTACTATAAGAGCGAAGGATCACAAACGATTTTTTTTTAAAAAAGTTGGAATATCTCAACAACTCACAAGTAGGCCTGCTCTGGTATCTTAAGGAAAAAGATTCCTTGAAAGATTTTACACATTTGCAGTTGCTTTAGCTTCCAGATATGTACACACTTCAACTATTATCCTCTTCTAATAAAATGTCTATTGGAAAGTGGACCGTAAATTTATATTTACTTACCCGGTCCATTCACGTGCCATCGCACGTGTCAAATTGGCTTAGTAAACTGCTACAAAAGGCACGGACGATTTACGTGATTTCACGTTAAATTGGCACGTGTATACGGATCAACACGGTCCGCCGATTCCCGTACCTACTCGAACCATGCACGTGCAAACCCGACCCATAGCACGTGCCACTCGACCACGTGCCTATACACTGTTTTTCCGTGCGATCCTGGACCACTTTTCTTATAGGGCAACAAAGAAGAAAGCATCAGTAAAGATGGGTTTTTGAGAAGTTATACGTAAGCAAGTTGAATTGATGATGAAGGGAAAGAGAACGCAATGATCTCATATGTGTATTCCAGTCATATTTGTGTATGGTCGAGTGACAAATGTTGATGCCATGAACAAAGTCACAGGCATCCATTTGTCACGAGACCATGACCCTGGCCCATGATGCAGGTAGAGATGGGCAAATCGCGGTTTTTCCAAAAAATCCTGTGCGTCACGCACGGATCACGTGCGTGATCGTATTCCGCGCGGGATAGGATCACAAATCTGCAGGTTTTTTAATTTTTATGTCTAATAAAAAACCATATAGAAATAATTATTGAAAATCAATTTAATTGTTCAAATTAGTTATTTCTTATAAATTTATTTATTGAAATACTAATAAATAAATAAATTCGACATAGAAATGCACGTAAGTATTTCAGAAATTCGAAGTTTGTGACATTAGATATTCGAATTTTTCTATTAGGTTTACCCCAAATTTGTATATAGGCCACCTTTTTCTTTATTTAGTATCATTTCCATGTTTGCATAATGCATTAAATTTTAGTTAATTTCGAAAGGGAAACCTGTTTTACACGTATGACCTTCCCTTTTTAAATAACACGCTAACGGGTTAGCACGTTAACGTGTTCGCATATAAGGTATTTTTATATAATGTGTTCGCTTATAAAGTGTGTATTAGAATGACAGTTACCAAAATTCGAAAGCTTGAGATAGCACGTAATCGTGTTTGGTTTAAAAATAATATTTTATTACCACTTCAGCATACATTAGTGTGTCAACGTGTAGTATACTAAGCATAAGCTTTCAAATGTAATGAAGTCAGAGAGATTTCCTTTGATTTTACTTAGGGAAAATAAAGGAAGTAAGTTAGTGTTGTGCTGAAGAGAGTAAATTAGAAACTTATCTCCCAGGTAGCTATTAGAGATAGATCGGTCGTATTACTTCAAACTCTTCAATACCAGATACGTAGTATGATTGCGTAAATTCTATGCATGCCAATTTCTAATTAGGAATTGGCCTAAATATGTAATGCAGGCCAGATGCTATATTAATGCCGGCCAGATGTTATTGTAATGTCGGCCAGATGTTATATTAATGACGGCCAGATGATATTGTAATGCCGGCCAGATAATTTTATTTTGGAATTATATTAAAAATCCCGCGCGGGCTCTAAAAAAATCCGCGTGACACGCACGGGATTACGCGCAGATCCCGCGCGTGCCCATCTCTACTTCTAACGAAGATTTCTCAATAAAAATTTGATCAAATTCAGTAAAGTTTTTTTATTTCTATACATTTGTAGAATTGAAATAAAAAAAGTTCATTGGATTGATTCAGTGGTTAAGTCGTTCGAAGTTAATTTTTCGGTTAATATCACTCCCCTTCTTCCCCTTTGATGTCCCCCGGTAAAATGAACATATAAAAAAAAGTAAAAATTAAAAAAAATTTAAAATACCGTATAACTGCGAAATAACGCAAAGGGGTGTGATTTCGAATTTGGCCTAAATTAAGTTTAATTCGGGCCGAAATTCAAAATACATCCTATGCTGCTATTTCGCGGTTATGCGGCAAATATAAAATAAAAAATTTAATTTAAATAATAAAAAAAAATAATAAAAAAATAATTTAAAAAAAAATAAAAAAAAAAGAGAGGAAAAAAATAAATAACAAAAAATAAAGCTAAAATTTTAGTTCCTACTCTCATATAAGTTTATATAAGATTATTTCAGTTTGCGATAAACGATTCGTGAAAAACTGCTGAAAAAGAGCTACCAAATGTTTTTTATTCGATTGTGAATTACAGTAGTATTAATGATTAAGAAGAAAATTATTTAAATAAACATGTAAGTTTTACGGAAATAACAATTACAAACAAATTATTGGAATCGAATACTTTTTTACATTAAATTTTAAGCCATCCGATCAGTGATTTATTTCATTCAATAAGAGACAAAATTTGCATTCAGCTAATAGGAACTTGGGAGAATTAGTAAAAAAAACAATGATTTTTTTCATTCAATGAGAGACAAAATTTGGCATTCGGTCGATAGGGAATTAGTAAGTGATTTATTTCATTCAATGAGAGACAAAATTTGCATTCAGCCAATAGGAACTTGGGGATTAGTAAACCCGAAATTCGATCTGTGATCGCTGCATATTTGGTATAGGATCATTGATCAGATGATTCTAGATCCTCATATTGACTAGCCAATCAAATCGCGGCTGAATTTCAAGGTACGTATGTACGCTGTGATAGTGTTAATTAGGGGTCGTAACTTAAAACTTCCTAATAACACCTCTAACTAGTCTAAACTCTATACAAGTATCGGTCAAGACTCCTTGTTCCTCGATTCGGCAAGCAGAAAGAGGCAGTGATGTTAAATGACCTGGTCATTTGAAAAATTTTTAAATGACCTCAAATGACCCTGAAATGACCGGTCATTATAGATTATTTGAATTTGGGTCCAAATGACCATGGTCATTTGCAAATGATCGGGATCATTTGAAGGTCATTCGGGTTATTAGTAGTGATATGGTAGTTAAAATCCGTGTAAACTTTGATGATTGACATATAATCGCCCGTTAGCGTGTTAGTACGATACGTGTTAAGGGTAAGAATTATAAAATTTTAGATAGCACGTCAATGTGCATTGAGGTGTGCGGCGCACTATGTAAATCAAAACTATGTATGGTATCATATAAAAATTTATTATCGAATGTTTTTCAAAATTTTTGTGTAACTATGATGATCACCTATTAACCGCCACAACTAACGCTAATACAGTTAAAAATAATTAAATATTGATGTATAATAACATTTAATTTAATAAATTATTGAAAATATTTGAAGCAATATCAAGTCCAAATTGCTGCAAATTTAGTTGAAGTTGGCCTTTATACGACTCTTTAATCGGCTTCTTCAATTGATACAGATGTCACTTCGATTGATGCCAATACCCCTTCAATTTATTCCAATACCCTTCGATTGATGCAAATGTCCTTTCAATTGTACGTTTTTTAAGACGTGCGTTTTTTAAATGAAATCGCTGTTTATTTGACTTATATATACCCGGTTTCTTGGATTTAATTAGATGCACAGCATTAACGGCACATAATTCCAAAGTGAAATTTTGAGAAGATTAATAGGAAGTTTCAAAGAACTAAACTATAGAACGAAATTTCCTTTTAACAAAATAAAAGTTACCAATTCATTTAAAAATTCGCTCAGCAAACCAAGTAAAATATACGATTAAAATCAGTTTGAGAAAAAAAAATCTTCCGTAAGTACTTAAAAAAAAGATTCTATAACTTTATAGTTTATATTGAAATTTCCGGTAGAAAAAAAAATGCAGCCGGTGCATCTAAAAAAGTGTGACCAAGCTTTATATATAAGCTTTATTATATATAAGCTTTTATATAAAAATACATATGTTAATTTATCAATCGACAAATCTGTCATAATAGACTTTTCTATGACACCACATATAATTTTGATTTACATAGTGCGCCGCACACCCCAATGTGGCATCTACTTATTCGCAGGTAATACAAACTCCTGGAGAGGAAATAGCCAATCGGAGAGTGCAAACTTTGACTATTCCAGATCAGCTCGACAAAGAATCCGAACACGCGCAAAAGAAGAAAAAGCGAAAACTAATATTTAAATCGATCTTGGTGCAAATTGACGGGAATGAAATCTTACATATTGTAAGCATCACTCTAACCCTATAGTCTCTAACCTTAAGACCTAACCCTAAATTTTTATCTCACGCGCTTAATTTTAATTAATTAAAAATCTTTTTTTGCTATAAAATTGCACAATACCTGACATACTTTTGATACGTACCATAAACCTCATTATGTATGTACTGTACGTCATGAGAGGCTAAATGAACCCTCCATGTAAGTATCGCAACTATACACTAGTAAGACTAACTAAAATCAACTAAACTACTCTAACAATGGTAAGGCTTCGATCGAGGCGTGGATAGACTTGGTCCAAGTAACTAGGGTCGAATAGAGCTCTAGATTATAACACGAGGCTCTAATATGAGATCACAGGATTAAAATCGATGGTTAAGATTCTTAACGTATGTGATCACGGAGTTTCTGAAATCAATCACGGTAATTTAGCACAGGACAACCCGGCTTTTGTTTAAAGGTAAATATTACTTTCGAGAACTGGAGTAAATGGACTTAAAAGATTATAAATTGATCAAATCTTAGCTTGAGTATTAAATATTTAATATTTTGAATTATTGTTGACTTCGAATTTCATAATTTAATCAAGTTTTAATTAATTGTTATCTCCACCAATAAAATTCAAATGACCCAATAGGTCATTTCATTCTTGAAATGACCCAATGACCGGTCATTGGTCATTTGAGTCATTTGGGTCATTTCAGGTCATTTAACATCG
Organism: Gigaspora rosea; assembly: GCA_003550325.1. Lineage (NCBI taxonomy): Eukaryota > Fungi > Glomeromycota > Glomeromycetes > Diversisporales > Gigasporaceae > Gigaspora > Gigaspora rosea. The sequence goes on from QKWP01001026.1 coordinate 157,500, forward strand.
CTGATTTATATTATATATATTTACAGTATTAACGCAATAATGTTTCTAACCCAACTATCACATAATGTGTTATAATCGATTTGGAGTCAAATCCGCCCATATGCTTTAAAGGACCCCCAATTTTGACAGGGCATAATATCGATCCTACTGTCACGCGATATTCGGAAAATGTATATTGTTGAATAAAAAATTATAGTTAAGTTCTGTAGAATTGCTGTTTTATAGTAAGATTGCACGAGAAAAAATTTTTCTTAAGGTTCAAAAGGTGGTTTACTAAACTAAATTTTGATATAAATGCAATTATTGCAAAGCGAAGGATAGTTTTGACGTTACACATTATCCTGATTTTTAATCGGTTAATGTACGTCGGAAAATCATGTGTCAGTAAAATCGATCCTATGCCCTGGTGTAGGCCCAGGCAAATCAAAGTTTAGTAAATTTTCTCCTCGCCATGTTAATTAAATTTCTAACATAGGTTTAAATAGCCGTTTTTATATATTACACTTTTCTTTTTTGCCTCGTCAGATTTATCAAAATTTGATTGCCCGATCCCCAAATATAGTATAATCCCGGACTATATATATGTTTTATTTTAATCTGAAAATGACGTTACTGTACATTTGATTGTGCTACGTAGTACAAACTACGTAAGTTCACAATGACAAGCTTGCATTAAGAAATAAAGTATTTGCGATTCTGTAACGATTTTATTTTATATTCTTTAAGATGACAACGAAAATTATTGAAAAACTTTCAAATAATTATATTGAGCTTCTTAATGAAGAAGAAGACTGCAATGTAATCATTAATGTTGGAAAATTACCAGACGTAAAGACTTTTAAAGCGCATTCTATTATTTTAGAATATCGATCTTTATATTTCCGTAATGAACTTGCAAACATTAATGAAAGGAATAATATCAAAACGATTAATTTAAATCATATATCTGTTCAGCATTTTGACAATATTATAAAGTAAGTGAAGTTATTTCATATTTTTATAATGTGCTGTATAAATGTTAAAAATAATAAATTATTAATGCTTATATTAATTTAAAGATATATTTATGGAGGAATCGTTTTATTCGAAAATCTTGATGCGTCATTTATTTTTGAGCTCATGATTAATGCTTGCGAGTTTCTTCTTGAAGAATTAGCTAAATATATTGAATCAAATTTAATTGAGACAAAATCTCATTGGCTTCGTCTACATTTTGCTCGTGTTTATCGAGAAAGTTTCAAAAATAATAATATTCTTCAAGAATTACAAAAATGGTGTAATAATATTGCGGTAAAATATCCGGATAAGATCTTTGATTCTGAATGGTTTACATCGCTTCATGAAAACGCAATAGTATCACTTATTGAACGAGATGATTTACAAATGGAAGAAATAAAGGTTTGGAATTATGTTATTAAATGGGGAATTGCTCAAAATCCAGGATTACCATCCGATCCTGAAGATTGGAGTCATGAAAATATTCTAGCCTTAAAGGCTACTTTACAAAATTGCCTACCTCTTATAAGATACTTTCAAATATCTGGAGAAGGCATTTATCAATACGTACATCCATATAAACAAATTCTTGAAAAGACCCTTTGGAAAGATATAAAGATGCGATTTATTTCTCCAAATAAATCAGTATCTTCAAAAATTCTTCCATCTCGCATCATCTTGTCACAAAAATTACCAACACGAACAACTGAACCATTTTCAACCATTATTAATAGAGTACATGCAACTGAAATCGCTTCATGGATTGACAAAAGAGTAAATAGATACTCTACGGAAAATAATCCATATGGGTTTAAGTTGCTTCTTCGTGGAAGTAGAGACGGTTTTACTAGTGCTACATTTTGGAATTTATGTAATAAGCAAAAAAATATTGTTGTTGTCATGAAGGTTAAAGGCACTGACGAAATTCTCGGTGGGTATAATCCTATCGGATGGGATATACTAGCTTGCAGTAAAATATGCAATAATAGTTTTATGAAAAATGGTACTATTCAAAATTCCATTTTAAGTCGTGTAAAAGATCCAACACATGCTGCAATTTATAATTGTCCTAGTTGGGGTCCAAGTTTTTGTCGTGGTGTTTTTATGATTGATAATTATAATCAAGATAAGCAATGTTATTGCTATCATAATATTTATAAGATTGGATATAAAAATCCAATTAGAAACGCATCATCGTATGTTGATAGCTGTTCATATTTTTCTGTAGATGATTATGAAATATTCCAAATTCATAAAAATGCTTTATAGATTTTTGACATTTAAATTTATTCGTGTTATTTTTTTTTAAAATAAGAATTTATATCGATATCAATAAAGATGACAAAGTCAATTTACAGCTATTCTTGGTTTGAAGGACGAAAAAATTAATTAAGAATTAAAGTTAGAATGCAACTTAATTTTATGTCAAAATGAGATTATAATTCGAATAATGCAATTGTAGATCAACAAAGATGATAAAAGAGATTGAATTTGTTAAAGAGATCATTTGGTCCAACAATTTGATTAAAACAAAAAGGTATTACTCTAAAGTTTCAAATTTAACCGACTAATCTAATCTTATATGAATTCTTTTCTATATTTTTTGAAATGTTTAACAAATTTAAAAAGTGATTAAACAACTATGAAACCGATAAATCTATCACATCCCTATGTGAGTTATGCAAATTAGAAAATAAATAAGGAAATTGCGTAATGAAGAAAATCTATATGAAATAAAAAAAACCCCCTCCAAATGCATTTTGTTTCTAGGACCTAATTTTTAGAATTTATAATACAATAAAAATGATTGATGTAATTTAAATAATAAAATAAATGAAAATGTTCAATTATTTTGACATAGTTCTGAAAATTAATCTTTTCGATTTTAATGATGATGATGACATTTCCTTTAATCTATTGGTGGCTCTTTCAATTCCATTATCTTGTGATTTTTGATACCAATACATTGCTAATCGATAATTTTTCTTTTCACCAATTCCATATTGATAACAACGAGCAAGATTATATTGTCCAAGTGGAATCTCATGACCCGCAGATATTTCATAATGTTTAAATGCTTTTTTCTTATCCTTTTCAATTCCTAAACCATTTTCATAACATATACCTAAATTATTACATGCAGACATACACCCCATGTTATAAGATTCTTTATAATATTCGATAGCTTTACGTTTATTAATATTGACACCATTTCCATTTAAATAACAAAAACCAAGAGCATTCATTGATCTTGCGCAATTATTTTTTGATTTTTCATATAAATCAATAGCTTTTACAGGATTTTCATCAACACCATATCCACATCTATAACATTCACCAAGATAAAAAGCAGCAATTGAATGATTTTTAGCAGCATCATTAAATAAATAGAAAGCCGATTTTTGATTATTTTCGGTACTAATTCCCATAAAATAAAAAAATCCAAGAAGACATTGTAAAATTGAATTAGAATTCGTATTATTTGTACTTTGAATTTTCAGCCAATCAAATATAAGTTTAATATTTTTCAGTTTTAGTTTATGATATTCAATTATTTCTTTCGAAATTTGAGCAAAGTCTTTTCCAATGTTTGTTGATTTAACAAGAATATTCCATAATTCATTGGCTTGTGAATTGAGGGAGACATCATCATCATCATATCGAATTGAAAAAGCATCATTTTGGTGAACAATATTGGTTAAAAATCCACTTATACAAAGTTCAAGATCTGTTGAATTCGCGTTGGAAATAAGAGCAGTAGAAGGAAGAGGAAGAGAAAGATTACTACTCGTGATTTGAAAAACTGGAGAATTCAAGGAAACTTTTTTCAAATTATCATATACTTGGTCCATAGTTGGACGAAGGTCAGGATCATTTTGCCAGCATTCTTTAGATTTAAAATAATAGAACAGGTTAACTTTTTTTTATATAACATCATTTAAATTAAACTTTATGAAATAAATTTGAATACAAACGCTGATAAATATTTAAATAGCTAATTGGAGTTCCTTCAACAATTTTCTCTCTAATATTGTTGAAACAGAGTTCTCGTTGAACATCCAAATCATCAATCGAACAGAAAGGAATTTTACCACTAGATACTTCCCACATGATCATTCCTACACTATAAACGTCAGATTTCTTATTTAATTCATAATTCTGATTAGATCTTATAAAAACTTGTGGATCTATATAACGTAAGGCACCGAAATTACAACGGGAATTTACAGTGATCCGTCGAGAAAGACCAAAGTCAGCTAATTTAACATTTTCTTTATGAATGAGAATATTCCTTGGATGCTAAAAGTTTGTAAAAATTATAATTATTTCAGTTAATAAAAAATCTTTAAATAAAATTAAAATTTATCGAAAAGATTAAATATTAAATATTACAATGTCACGATGTATAATATCCCGTGAATGCAAATAATTTACTGCGCTAACAATTTGTATAGCAAATTGTAATTTTTTGTTCCAATTCATGTTTAGAAAATTTTTTTCTAGGTAACTCCTTAAAGTTCCACCATCAGCCCATTGGAGTACTAATAAATATTTATCGCCTAAAAGCGAGAATTGAGAATAATTAAAAAATAATGGAATTATATTAATTATTAAAATTATTATTAAAAATTAAAATTATTATTAAAATTATTAATTAAAATTTACCTTCTTGTTTAGTTACACCTAAAAATCGAATAATATTTTGATGTATATCTACAATTTTCTGAATCCTTAACTAATCATAAAATATTTATTGTTAAAAAAAACCAGAATCATAATTAACGACAGCTAAAATAAATAGAGATCTTTACCTCATTTACAATTTCTTTGAGATCAGAATTTTCAAATGATTTAAGTGCAACGAGCATATCAGCTGCAGAATATTTTGCTTTATATACATTTCCAAAGCCTCCGGATCCGCTTAGAGTTATATCACTAAATGAATCGAATGGATAAGAATTAAATTCTTTATTTCGTCCTTCTTCTAAAATATTTAAATAATGATCCGAGTCATTCGGCATAGCTTCTTATTTAAGCAATGAATTTTATAAATGTAATTAATAAAATTTCGGTTTAAATATTTATATTTTTTAGGGGTGTGACAATGTTTCAAATTTGATAAATAAGTTAACTATTTAAGGTGACAACTAATTTTTTTTCAATGCACACGTTTTTACTTATTTGCGCCAGTAATACAAAACCAAAAAGGAAATCTGATTTTAAGTGCGTGACAAAAATTTAGATTTAGAACCTTAACATTAGAGGCTGTAGGGTTAGATTAATGCTTACTATATGTAAAATTTCATTCCCATCATTTTATTTAGTGCACCAAGATCGATTTAAACATTAGTTTTTGCATATTTTCGCTTTTTTCTTCTTTTACCGCGTGTTAGGATTCTTTTTGGGTTGGTCCGGAATAGTCAAAATTTGCCCGATTCAGGAGTTTGTATTACCCGCGCAAATAGTGGATGCAGAAATATACGATGTGCAAATATATACATATGTGTCACGTTTTAAGGGCACAGTGTTTTTTTTATTAAACTTATAGCGATGGTTTCTCAACGACTACTAGGTCAAACTCAGTATTATTTTTATATTTTAATCCTATACTGGTAATTGTCGAGATAAAATTTTAAGAAATGTTAAGCATCTTAGAAAAACAAGACCACAATTGTATTTTTTAACAAGTGTTATTTGATATAATTGCTGCCTTGTTATTCAAAGATCTTTACCATTTTTTAAAAATTTTATACGAATATTTCTCGATAACTACAAGCCCAATTTCAACCAATTTTTCTACAAGTTTATAGGATTAAAAAAAAGGATTTTACAATTTATCGCCGTAGCGTGTATCGCTAGTCCATGCGAAGTTTCAAGCTATGTTTACAAATTATTAAGATTTATAAGCCCAGTTTGAGACACCGTATATATGACTATTAGACTAGCGACTTATCGCTATGGCGGTAAATTATAAAATCCAAAAAAAAAAAAAACCTACCGGATTTGACCCAGTAGTCGTTAAGAAACCATTGTTAAAAGTTTTAATAAAAAAACTGCGGTACATATTTGCTCACATGATTATACATAAAATGCGACCAAATATGTGCACATCGCATATTTCAGTCCACTTCAGCACTTTAGTACGTACGTACGTATGTATACTGTTAGTGTGTACTTACGTATAACCGTATTATAATAACTAACAAAGGTAAACAAATGAATTCTTTATAGTTCACAATACTAATCAATAAAAAAACGAGAATATTTATGCAAAGCGAATGTTCATACAGGTGTAACCGAATCCTACTGTAACACTAAATTCTAAATACGTAAAATATGAAAGAAATATGAATGTATGAAATTACTGTAAAGTTATAAGCGATAAACTAATTAAATTTATAAATATAAAATCGCAATTAAAGTTATAAGCGATAAACTAATTAAATTTATAAATATGAAATGGCAATTAAAACTCAGAACAAAGACAAAACGTAAATCTTTATGCATTTCTCAAATGATTTGCGATTTGTTTCTTTAGCATGTTACCTCATTGTTTACATCCCATTCTAGCAAATCCATGCATATATATACAATGAATTTCCTAGTATTGTAAACGTGTACACAAATTATAGATCCGCCATACAGTGTGAACTACAGAACATTTATGAATTAAATGCAGTTTTTCCAAATAGATAGACTGCCTATTATAGGTACAAAATTTATATGCACTTTAAATTTTTTCTTTTCATGATACAACTTATTAGTACATACTAGACCTGGGGTCTACTATATGGTTTAAAAATTGGTAAATGTAACAGGCCTCTATACAAGTAATTCATTAGGCTAAATAGAATAAGTAATACAAAATACTTACTATATAGATATATATAATAGGGAAGACCTCAATTTAGCCAATAATTAAACATTTACCCACATTTTAAATTTTTGTATAACGGTAAAAATCGCTTTTCATATTTTAACAATAACGGTTGAAACTAGTTATTAACGCTAGTAATTTAATAAACTTTGAATGAAAAAGTTCCAAGAATCGATATGACATCACCAGCGCTTTCTATTATTATTGTTTACTTCATTCCTAATTTCATTTATTCAGCTGAGTATTTCAAGATTAATACAAGTCTTATTATGAACTTCTTTATAACAAAGAAAGCCTAGCTGTGATAGATTTCTATAAAACTATTAATAACAGATAATGAACTCTATGCGTATGTAAAAAAAGGTTACTATAAAATTAAGAGTTTACGGAATATAAACTTCTTATTAACTAACCAAATTTCGTATGTACATACGTATACACTTTTATTTTATGGAATGATTATGTACATTACAGCTAATTTATTTTTTTTGGACCTTTTTTTAATTGACGAACCCTTAAAATTATAATTCTTTGTTAGATTTAGACGATCAATTGACATGTACTGTACATTACTGTAAAGTACCTTAAAATAGTGATTGGACTCGTATCAGCTCATGATTCACGAATTAAATTCAGAAGAGTGTTCGAATCATTTGATTGAATTATTTATTCGAATTTTTATTCGGGTAATTCGAGCTACGCCAATTAATTCATTGAGTTTTGTAAATTGCGAGTCACAAAAACTAATAATTTCAATTATTGCCATTATTATACAACGTACCACATTCTTCCTCATTATCCAATATTAAATTTCACAAATGGAAGCTTTCGAAAATAGTCCCAGACGAAGCTTTGAGTAAATCTACGTTTGTTGCATGGGTAGTTAGTTGTGCTTTGACTACCCTCTTTATTACAGGATTCACGTTTATTAGTATTTTTGTTTTGCGCTATGTTTGTATATAGATGAAAATTATTTTAAACCTACCTTAATATTTCTTTATTTTTATTAAAAATTTGCAGTTACGTACATAGTTTATTTGAATCTTAAAGAATTACATATAATTACGTTGAGAAAATTTATTTGTAGCGGGTCCAAATATTATATGTCACCTAGTGATGCCTGACGAAATGACGAAACCTGCTAAACCATAGGTTTCGTATTGACGAAACTTGACGAAACTTATGGCTTCGTCATTTCGTCAAGGCAAAATTAGTTTCGCCAGGCATCTATAATGTCACCCTCACTATCGCCCAAGATCCGAAGCTTCCGAAATTGCCGAAACTTCCGAAATTACCGAAACCTCCGAAATGGGCGAAACCTCCGAAATCGAAACTTCCGAAACCTCCGAAATGCGGCGAAACCTTCCGAAACTGGGCGAAATAAACTTCCGAAACTTCCGAACCTTAGCAAATAAAAAAAAAAACCATCCCCGCAATTGCAAACTTGTTAGAATAAATAGAATATATATATATATATATATAATAAAAATAAATTTAATCCGAAAATTTCGTGAATAAAAAAAAAACCGAAATCCGAAACATTCAGAATAAAAAACGGGTTACAGCAGATTTGAAAATTAGTGGGACACGTATGAATTTTGTGATGATCATTGGTAATAAAAATATGGTTTTCATATAATTTTAGGTACAAAATATACCGCGATAATATATCGGCCGAAAATTATATTATCGAAAAACAATACTGTTATTACCGAAAAATAATTATCGAAATTTGGTTGAAAATCACAAATTTCATCACGTGTCCCACTAATTTTCAAAGGAAATTGCTACTGTCACAAATTGAAAATTTGTGACAGTGAAATTTCGATCTCTATCATTTTTTCCAAATAAGTAGTATTCTTGTAAAACCCGGTTTGGCCGGACATTTACATATGATTTTCTTCTTTTGTTAACATTGTAATAGCACGTCAACGTGTTAGCACGTTAGCGTGTTAAGGGGCGTGCTAGGCTTAGTTGTGATAGCACGTCAACGTGCTAGGCTTAGTTGTGATAGCACGTTAACGTGTCTACTAATTAATTCGAACGTATATAAACGAACCACTTCAGCTTCAATAAAGATATAGTCTTTCAATTAGTTACCTTTGGCTCAATAAATAATGTATGCTCTCCAAAACCTTTAAATAAAAATACATTCTTTTTATAATAAATGCCTGCTAAATCATAAATATTCGCATCCCGCCAAATTCATGCGACCTTCTAACGTCAACCATCGGAGTTAAACTCGGCAAGAAATACGAAGCTCTCCCATTACGATGGTTACACTACCGACACAGCAACACGTGACTTATAGTAACGATTATTAATTATTAATCATGTAGTAAAAATGACGATTATTATTATTGTCAAATTTAATCAAAATAAACGTTTCCATTTTCGTTCTAACGTTATTTATCGTACAATGTCAAATGAATCACTCAAGTATTGCAGCAGTTGCCTATCGTTTAAAAAACTTGAAAATTTTTATACAAAAAACTGTAATAAGTGCTTAGAACGGGCAGGAGTAAATTCAAAACGGCGATATGAAAAAGAAAAAGAAATAATATTGTTTAATACGAAAGAAAATTCTATACTTCCAAGTAATTTGACACAAACTATCTATGAATCTTTAATTTCAATACCGGAAATTTATAGGGTGATATTGGATTTTTCTTTGAATATTGTGTCGATTTTACAGAATTTTTAGACTTTCAAGAATGCAATTTTTCTGAATATTCTATTGCGAATCATCTAATTAAAAATATTCAAGCTGGTGATGGATATTGTTATATATACCATACCAAAAATACACACAAAAAAATCTGTTACAGCTATTTATAAATGTAATTGCCGTATAAATTCTGTTAAAAAACCATGAAAACATTTAGAAAAGGAAAAGCAGCGTGATACAGAGTTGGAGTTGGAAAAGGGGAAACATAAAGCACCTTTACGATCGAAATCTGCAGATATGGGTGATGATGCTGTTGGAATAAATGCCATTGGTGTCAGATATCATGATAGAATGGGAGTTGGAAAGGAAGGGCACGAGGCATTTGTTTATCACCAGAAATCTGCTGATATGCATAATGCTAAAAGTCGGATCTTCACGAATTTCTGGACCAGAAGAAAGAAAGCATAGCAGATGCATTCCGCAAGGAACTACGTTGACCTCGCTAGATCCTGATACGGATAATGCTATTGGAAGATAAGCCGTTGGTGTCTGCTATCACAATGAAATTAGAGCTGAAAAGAAGGACACAAGGCACCGGTTTGTTACCAAAAATCTGCAGATACGCGTAGTGCTAGAAATTTCAAGACTCGTGGCAATTTCTGGGGCCAGGAGGAGAAAAGGCAATAGTGGATGCACCTTGCAAGAGCATTACATTGACCTCTCTTGGCAAAGCAGAGAAGCATTAGCAGATACACTTGGTAATAATGCTATCGAATGCATGAAGGGATATTCTAACAAAATAAATTGAAGTTGACAAGGAGAAACATAGAGCATCCATTTACGAGCGAAATCAGCAAATATGGGTAATATTGAAAAAAAAGCCGTTGGTGTTGTTTATCATAATGGAATAGAAGTTGAAGAAGGTGAACACAAGGCATTTGTCATTACCAAAAATCGGCTGGAGTTGATGACGATAATAAGAGTGGAGCCAGAATACTGAGAAAAATATAATGGAAAGGTGGGCTCGCGACGAAATCAAGAGTTGGCCAAAGAGTGGAAAACGTATTGCGTATCAGATAAGAAATCCAAGTGTATACAATAGGGATTTAGGACTTTCGGTATCAAAGGAGGAATTAATAGTATTATGCCATACGCAGTGTCAAAAAATAGATAGGTTGTCATTGAAAAAAAAAAAAAAAAAAAAAAAAAAAAAAAAGAGGTAGAAACAGGGCATACAGATGTGTATGTTCGTGTGTATAAGTGAGGTAAGTGTGTACACCCCACACCACTCTCAAATTGGATTAAAAGTAGCATGTACATGAGTATATAGAACAGAGCTTTGTGAGAAGAAAAATGAATGCACATGTTAGTGTATAGGTATAAATAAGCACATATCATATGTGGGTATAGATTGGAGCGGGTATGGCCACCCATACTGCTTTAAGAAATGGTATAGTATATGGATCAGGTGTTGGAAAAAAAAAAGAAAAGAAAAGAGGAAAAGGAAAAAGAGGAAAAGGGAACTGAATGCACATGTTCGTGTAGAGGTACAAACAAGGCATATGACACATATGTTCGTGAGTGGATATTAGTAATGCAGGTGTGAACACCCCACATTGCTTTTAATTAGATATGGTTAAGAGAATTTGGTTGTATATGTGAGCGGGTGTGTACACCCATATCGCTCTCAGATTAAGATTGTAGGTAGAGTATATAAGTATACAGTACAGAGCATTGTGAGGAGAAAAACGAATGCGCATGTCCGTGTAAGGGTATGAATAGAGCATACGAACGTATAGATCATGTGTATGTGCATAAATTGAAGTGGGTGTGTACACCCACACTGCTCTTAAGTAATGGTATAGTACATAGATCGGATTTGAAAAAAAAAGGAAAAAGAGAGAAGAAAGGAAGAAGAGGGAAACTGAACACGCAGGTTTGGGTAGAGGTAGAGACAAGACATATGAATGTAGATATTCAGGTGTGTGTAAGTTATAGTTGCAGTTAAGGGAACTCGCGTATATAAGTAAGACATGTGTGTACACCCACACACCATTCTCAACGAAGAGTAAGGTAGTGGCCTATGTATAGTTGTTAGACGAAACCTTTTTTGCTTGATGACGAAAGACGAAACCTAAGCCCCAAAATGACGAAACCTCTGACGAAAGACGAAACCCAAATTCAAAATGACGAAACTCCCGCTAAAAAAAAAAAAAAAAAAAAAAAAAAACAAAATCAA
>QKWP01001027.1:10793-66642 GCA_003550325.1 Gigaspora rosea
GGGAAATTTGAAAGCAGAAGATCGTTACTCACCTGAAGGCATGCATGCCAGCTTAGAGGACTTAGCCGCAAATGGAGAACTTACTTTTGAGGAAATACCATCAGTGAAAACTATAAAAGGTTGGATAGGAAGATACAGTGCAAATTTCAAAAAAGAAGCGTCAGAAAACGCACTGTTAAAGAATAGTGATCATACCGAAACGACTAATAAACGTCGAAGATATTAGTTAGAATATAATTAAACATAAAATTGACAAAAAATATTATATGAAATCTTCCTTTCCTTCATATAAAACTTTTTAAAACTATAAATAATAAATGGTTTTATCAATGCGAATAACATGTTCGAGATTTGTGCTACATGTAATAAGTGTAGAATTATAAATTAGGCAAAAAATGATTATCTTTTTATATAATCAAATATGTACTTATATTATTTGTATTATAAATTGTGCGCCTATAAAAATCTATTGATTATATACGGATCTGCAATTAAATGATATACGGAATTTATCAACTCCGTTAATAGTTTATTTAATTCAATGAATTATTAACGATGATGAAGTTATTAACTATTAATAATATTAATATTAATAATGCATTATTAATTTTTTATTATTAACTAAAAACGCAGAGGTCCCATCACTACATGTGTAGATTGGATTTACATAGTGCGCTTAAAACTCCAAGGAGGCTTCACCTTTTGCGAGAGTTTCGTTGCCGTTGATCATTTTTTTGAATCCCTTTTTGGGTTTAGTTTCGACTTTTTTCATCGCGAACAGTTTCGCCATCCGATTAGCAAATCTATATAAACCAAAGCATTATCATTGATTTGTGATGTAATTTCTTTAGTGATTGGTTAAGTCAATTAACTACTTCAACCAATTAAAATCCGTTCCGACCCACTCTAATTTAAAAATGGTAATTGGACACGGTCCATTAATTTAAAGTTTAATTCTGACTAGTATATTTTATTTGTTGTTTCATTCGTTCGATTTCAAGGATCATTATGCATGGATCATCTATCTTATTCTACGTTAGGATAAGATTGATTAAAAAGTTCAGTTAATAAGATTTAATATGAAGATTAATGTTATAATATATTAAGTTTTCTTTTTTTTATTAGTAGAGAAAAAACAATATATAAAAACAATTTTTACGACAAGGTTTGAAAAACATATCACCACTGAAAACGTTATTGATTATAGCCATTATCTGTTTACAATCATTAACTGATACAATCATTTAACTTAACTATTTAACTGATACAATCCTTAACTGTTATACGTATAACATATTATAGCCATGAATTTCTTATATACAATTTTAAACAACATTAAGCCGACTGATATTTTTCAAATCATTTTTTTAACAATATTTTTCTTTATCCTTCATTTTTACTATAAACATTTTACTCGTCCAAATCCTCTTCCTGGTCCAATACCAATTCCTTTAATAGGATCTTTTGAAGTTCTTAAAACTAATCTAGATGTTGATGACTATCTTTATAAATTATCTAAAATTTATGGACAAAATGGAATATTTGAATTAACTATGATTGGTATTAGACAAATAATAATTACTCGTGCAGAATATGCAGAAGACTTTATATATCCGTCATCATCAAATCAAGATAAACATACGAAACATATTATGAAAACTAATAATGAAGGACTTTTAAATTATTTTGACCTTGAAAATAAAGGAATTGTATTTAATGTTGATTATAAACATTGGAATTTAATCGTCAAATTGTTTCACGATCTATCAGGACAGCATGTTATTCTGAAGAAACTAGTAAATTAATAAATAATTTATTTGAAGAAATGATGAATTGTTGGATTAAATTGAAGAAAAACGATGAAGATGTAACAATTATTGATGCTACTATTTGGATTAATAGACTTTTTAATGATTTTACATCTGTATTATTAACTGGAAAACGATCATTTGCGATTGAAGCTCATTATCATAAATTTAAAGGAAATTCTATGACAAAGGAGATGTCTGAAACTGAGAACTTTGCAGAGTGCATAGTTCACTTTGGGAGTGATTGTCAAGTGTTATATATACCAAAAATCTTAAGGCATTTTCCGATAATCAAAGGTCGTATTGAAGAAATGAAACATTATTGTGATATTGCGTATAAAATGTTGGAAGAAAAAATTAAAAAAAGGAGAAAAGAAATCGAAAAAATTATTAATTGTAGTAATTTTGACCCAAAGAAATTAGAAAGTGATTTCTTAACGTCTATGATTATTGCCAATACTCCATATGAAACTTGTCCTCAAATAAATGTTGATCCTTCATTATTAAGACCAATGACTGATGAAGAAATACGGGGTGTTTTATATGATTCATTTTTAGCTACAGATACGGTATGTAAAGATAATCATTATGATGAGCTAGTGAAGTATTAAAAAATATATATATTTAAAAACTTACATTATACTGTACAAATTAAATAATATAAACATTTCGTTAAATATTTGATCTGATATAACCATCTTTCATTAATTACTTAATTTATTAATAATATTAATAATATTAATAATTACTATTCTATCAATTTATATAGATCACGGATGCTTTATGTTTTATAGTTTATTATATTTCAAAGCATCCAAATGTTAAAAAGAAATTATTTGAAGAGATTAAAACAGTTTTCAAAGATGATTTAGCGAGACAGATAACTCTAGATGACCTTAACAAATTAAAATATTGTGAAGCAATTATTAAAGAAGTAGCAAGAATAAGGCCTACGTTCAGCATGGTTTCAAGATTAACTAATAAACCTGATGAAATAGCGGGATATAAATGGCCATCAGATACTATGTTCATTATGTTTGTTCGCGGTATTAATAATAATCCCATTTATTGGAAAGATTCTGACCAATTCATTCCGGAAAGATTTTATGAACCTCAAGAAAATCAACATAAATTAGCATTTTCAATGTTTGGTGGAGGTGTAAGAATATGTCCAGGTAGAAATCTTGCAATGATTCAATTGAAATTGTTTTTGGCTTTACTTTATAGAAAGGTTGATGTTGAACTTGTAGATATGAAAGCACCTCTTAAACTTAAAACTTCTGCATTTACTGTTTGTGAAAATTTAGATATCAAAATCATTCATAATCAATTTTAAGTTAGTAAGGCTTCATATTTGCAATTCTAAAATTCCCTATTCTTTTTATAAAGAATTTAACCGCTAGTTAAAATTTTAAAATTTAACCACAATTTATTTATATTGAAGTTATACATAAATAAATTGTCTTTAAAGATTAGGGTTAGGATACAGGCAATATTAAGTTAGAATGGGAATTATTTATATCAAAATTAGTTGCTAAAAACTTTTACTTAATAGCCCAAAACTAGTTTTGTAATAAAAATTTTCGATATTCTTAAAAATTTCTTTCTTTTTTTTTTTACACAAGATCCTGCAACCTGATTGGTAAATTGTAGGTGGTTAATATCACCAGAGGCAAGTTAACGACACTCTTTTATTTAAACAATTGTCATAAATAAATTATGAAATTATAATTTTTGTTTTTAGATTGTTTAGCTTATCGATTTTGTTAATATGTATTGTATAAAATAAAAAAAAGCTTAAAACCTTTACATTATTTTTTCCAATTTTGGGTATTTATTACAATTTCATTTATTGCCTATAAGACCCGTTGACCCAGGTCATGACTAGAAACTAATTAATTCACCAGTTGAAATTGGTGAAACTGGTATAACTGGTGAAACTTAAAAAGTGATTTGGTAAAACTGGTAAACTAGGTAAAACTAGGTAATATGGTGAAACTGGTGAAACTGGTAATACTGATGATACTGATGTGATGATACTGGTGAAATTGGTGATACTGGTGAAACTGGTAATACTTGTGATACTGGTGATATTGGTAAAACTGGTGATACTGGTGAAATTGGTAAAACTGGTAAAATTGGTAATACTGGTGATCACGGTTGTTAGTAGTAACTTATTGTAGTAACTTACCATGGTAAGTTATTTGTAAATTACCAAAATTTTTTAGTGGTAAGTTACTGCCATAATAAATTATATGATAACTAGCCAATCAAATTGTAAAAAATTTATAAACCTAAAAATTCTTTATCATTATAGTGATAATATAAAATTTTTAAAAGAATATTGTTATATTGCTATAGCACTATAGTGCTAACCATATGTAATAAACTAAATTGGTGTAACAAGTAAATAAAACAACTTTAACAAAACAAAATAAAATTTCTTTAATATTAGAGTAAGTATAAGTTAGAGTTAAATAGTATTTATAATAAAATTTAGCAAGAAATTTTTTTTATCAAAGCCCAAAAAGTAGTTTTTTAGGCAAAATTTAAAGATACAGTACCAGATAGCGAAAACCATCCATTTTTTTCAGCGTTGTTTAAAGTCTAATAACTTCACAACAAGTAATTATTTTAAAAATCCCTATTACAAATTTTTTATTTGTAACCTAAACTACAAATCTTTAAGACAGATTTTTGATATCTTGCTTTTTAAAGAAGTTATAAGGGTTTAAAGTTCAGCAACTTTTATATTAAAGCAGAAATTTGGCACAGGACAATTGACCAATCAGATTGATGCTAATCACGTGCTCGTGATTTGATTGGTTAATTTTATTATTAAAAATCCAAAATTTGGCGCTTATTATATAAAAAAATCAATTTTGTATTTTTAACCAATCAAAATTTTGTTATACAAAAATTAGCCACTCAGAATTGTTATAAAATTCTCAAATTTGGCGCCCTAAAAAAAATTGGATGGTTTTGCTATCCGGTACTGTATAATTAATTTTTTAAAAAATTCTTTATTTTTGTTACACAAACTGATCTACATGTTACATCTGATCTTAATTTTTAATTGGTTAAAATGCCCTAGCACTACAGTGCTATATCACTATAAATTAAAGCTTAATTTTTAAATATAACTATATAAATTGTATATAAATTTGTCAAAATTATACTATTTATTTATAGAGTAAATTTATTCATTGCCTCATATAATGCACCTTATATGTTGCTCTCCCAATCAAATTTCAAGATCAGTTGTAACATTACATAATCAAAAAATTCAAACCAAACATTCATTTTGTCAAAAATCGGTTATAACTTAAAATTGAGTATATGAAATTATCTTTAGAATTTTAACAAAAAAAATTCCTTGAAAAGTTTACTATAAAGACCCCCATCCCACCCATATATACAATCTATACTTTACCCTAACTCTAACCAATAAAAAAATGGGCTATTTTAATTGTTTGATTTTACATTATACCCAATTTTATGATCTGTAGCAGGTGCAATCGCATGTGCAATGTATAAATTTTTTCTTATTTATAAACTAATAAATATTTTTAAAAGATTAATGGCTTTGAACTTTATATTCAAATAAAAATAATTGATATGTAGTACCTGTATATTTTTTTGAATTAATAGAATTTATTTTCATAGGTTTAAATATTTACAGATTCCAAAGTTATAATAGGTATATGTGTATATAATTAAATTGTTTTGAATTAAAGGTAGAATGTACAAATTTCTAATTTCATATAAAATCGATTGTAGATCAACTTTGTGTAACCTATTTATATGGGCTTGGTGCTGCAAAAAGGGTGTAAATTAACAAAAAAAAAGATCTTCAGAAAATCAATTTTTATGTTATAAATTTTATAATAAATCATAAGAAATTGCAAATTTTAAAGAGTTATACCGCATAATTTTATTAATACAACTACTTTTGTGTTTTAAGTAAAAAATGATCCTAATCTTATACTAAATTAATTTATGCAAAAAAAATTCATTTTTAAAAATTTGTCAATTTACTCCATTTTTGTAGCACCAAGCCCATATGATTTACATGTAAACATCATATGATCTAACCAATCAATTCTTTGTACAACCTACAAAAATCATATTGTGTTCTACAAAAATTTAATTATATGTAAAGTTATTTTTTTTTAAAGCAATAGATATTGCGCAACTTCATTATTATAAAGAAACTATTTGAAACTACCTATTATATAAATTTTATACAAATTGGTCAAAATTTTAAAAACATTTATCAGAGGCATTTTTTTATTTACTATATAAAAAACTAATATACCATGTAGATTATATAAAAAATGATTTATGTTCACCCTACCCTTAATGAATACTTTAATTTATTGTAATATATACTACTAGTTTTTTCTGGGTGGCAATCGATTAATCAACAATCATTTCACTGACATAACATTTCACCGACAATTATTTACCGATACATTTATTTTACCAACAGTTTATTTCACTAAAGCACATTTCACTGACAAAGTAATTTTGGTCATTGTCGTTAGGGTCAGGGTAGAATTAGGTAGAATTAGGGCTAAAGTTAGAATGCTTTTTGAAAAAAACTTTTCAGTGAAATGAACTTCGGTGAAACAAACTGTTGGTAAAATTAACTTGTCAGTAAGTATTTGTCAGTAGAATATTATATTGGTGAAGTAATTGTCAGCGAAATAATACGAACCCGTTTTTTCTATTGCAGAGCAACAATGCTAATACCTGTGTAACTTTAGAGTAAACAACTTAAAAGAGGTGTTGAATTGACCAAGTATAATAAGGTGATGCTTTATTAAAATGTTTGTAAATAATAATATAACAATAATAAATATCTACTTTATATTAATATAATGATAAGCAAAAAATAAAATTTTAGATTGTTATACAAGAGTTAAAATTTTATTGGTTTCTGACTAATAATTTAAATTTGAATAAGTTACTGATAACTTACTGGTAACTTACCAAAAAATTTTATAAATTACTCTAATTTTACAACTCTGGCAATTTAAGTTTAAAATATTAATATTAAAGCATGCTATACAAAACAAGCTATAAATAGTAATAACAAATTAATAATTATCAAATAGCAGTATAATATTTAATTAAATTTGTCAAATTTGTTAATATTTCAAATACTGAATAGAGTTTATTAATATTAAATAACTTGCAATTCTTTGATTTGTTATATTTGTATAAAAATTAATTAATAGCATAGCTTTCTATTTCTATATAATACAAATATAGTTAATTCTCTTTATACTGAACCTCTTTATAATGAACTCTAGATATTGTGAACTAAATATTTTTAAATTTTTTAATAAAAAGAGTTACAGTTTTTTAAGAAAACATATTAATTTTAGGATTTTATAATTTAGTGCACCTGTACTAGATGCACAAATAATAATTAAGATTAAAGTTAGAGTTAGAGTTAAAATTAGAGTTATAAAATTATAGTAAAATTGCAAAAGGGTATTTTTTGTTAAAAATACAATAGGTGTTATTTTGAGAAATATAAAAGGGGGCACTATAGTGCAGGTGCACTAAATTTTAAAATCTTTAATTTTATATAGGGAGCTTTTTTAATAACCAGAACCAACAATTTGTTATAGAATAAGTTGACATATTTAATAAAATTTATATTAGCTTGTTAAAGATGGAATGTTAAATAATTAGATCTAATTATAAACAGTATTAGCTTATTAAAAAATAAAGTATTACATTATTCTATCTGATGCTAAAGTCATATGTGCATTATATACAAAGCTAGACAATTAAATCTCACTTGCATGAATGGCCATAAGATAGCTCCTAAAATTATTTATTTTAAAGTTAAGAAAATGAAAATTATATTCTAGAACATTTGATATTTATCTATTTAGCATAATTTTGTGGTGAATTATATATATAATATCTATAAATACAAGGAATTTAGTTCATATTTAAAGAACAAAAATATAATTTGATAAATTAAAGCTATCAATTTTTGAAAAAATCTTTGAAAAAAATTTTGAATTATAAAACATGTTATATTAACCAAATAAAATAGTATTAGACAAAAGAGCCAAAAAGATGTCAATTTGTAAATAAAGTTATATATTTTTACAATATATCAAAGTAATAAATAAACTTAATAGAATTATCTAATCTGATAAAATATTTATACAAGTAATAAATAATAAAGTAGAGAAATTATTTATTCTAATGAAATTTTATTCGAATAAAATTTACTCTAATTTAATTAATAAATTAAATCTTTTATAAAAGGTTTAATTTAGTTCAAATATATTTTGCAGGATTTTTGTTTTTTTAGTATATAATATCAAAAGTTTACTTTTATTAATTAAAAAACTAGAGTAATAAAAATATTGAAGGTCCAAAGGACTATATATATAAAAATGATCTACATGAATCAAAATCAAGAATTTGCCAACTAATAGTATTTATATGAGCAGATTTTTTTTTCTAATATAATTTTTTATAAGTTGTATTATACTTTGAACTTAATATTTATATTCATTAGGACCTTGATTATCCGAATCTAAAAATCCTTTTTTGGAATTCAAAATCTTGCAAATGACAATATTAAAAGGTAGACAATATAAAACATAAAACTTATATAGTATGTATGGCAGAGATTTTAAAAAAAATACAACTAGTCTTGGTGTTGTAATATAAAAGTTTCCATATTTATATTCAACAAGATCTTGGTTTTTTGAGTCCAGAATTTCTTTTTTGGAATTTTAATTCTTGCAAGCAACAATGTAAAAGGTAAACAATATAAAAGCAGTATAATGAAGGTCCTAAAAGAATACAAGAACTGTTTTAATATTATAGTATAAAATTTTCATATTTATATTTAATAAAATCTTAGCTTCATTCATTCTAAAATAGGTTTATTTAATCTATTTTACAGAAGTTAATTGTCAAGTAAGTCAGCATTGTATGATTTAAATTAAATACATATGAGTGTTATTGTTTAATTTAATATTTATTTGTAATGTGTTTCTGTAAAAATGATAATGACAGAATTAATATTTAAAATTTATAATTAAAAGTAAAGTTTTATTTATAATAAATATATAGTTCATAAATCATTAATTCGTATATCACAGTATTAATATATTGTTAAAGTATTTAATTGATTGCTTAGCAATTACATTTTGTTTACCAAATATTATAGTGATTGATTTGATTGGTTAAAAATCAATTCTTTGTCATTATATATAAAAAATCAAATTATGTAATAGATTGAATAGAAATAAATCTGCCTATATTATCTTTTCATGGCTTGTATTTGTAATGTGCGCCATTTGTTTTGCCAGTTCTTGACTTGTATTATTTGCCTAATGGACGAAACAAATTATAACACTTTCATTTAATACTTTTCAAATATTATTATTAAATTTTTTTTAATAATTTTACATTTAATACTAATGTTTTGTTTCCTTGCAGCACTTTCTTTTTTAAGCTTTTAGTAAATAGATTTGTATAAACAATTGACAATTTTATTGAATATTAATTGTATTAAGTGTTGTCATTTATTTTCAAAGTAAAAATTATAGTCCAGAGTATGGTTTAATAGAGTTGGGTATATTTAAAACTGCAAAAAAGTTTGTAAATGAAAGTATCTCAAATTTTATATTTTGAAAATAAAGTATCTTTATAAAAATTTTTTGATTGTGCTGATGCACTTATTTTTAGTAATGTTTTTGGTTATGTTTGATTTATTTTTACTAGAAAAAAAACTTTGGAAGTTATAAATAAATATAAATATATATTTATATTCATATATTCTTTTTTTATTAATATTTTTAATATTTTAGATTTATTTACTAGCAAAAAGAATACTAAAAGTGCATAAATAAAATTTTCCTTTCATTTTGCAACCAAAAGTATTTTGAATTTTTTTCTTATTTTTGTCAATATTTTTGATTATTTTCAATTCATTATTTACTAGCAAAATAATTTGAAAGTGCATAAATAATAATTTTGCACCTTTTGCAATAAAAATATTAGAATTTTTCTTATTTTTGTTAATATTTCTGAACATTTTGGATTTATATTTCACTAGAAAAAAAAGCACTGGAAAGGTATAAATAATACTTTTGCATCCTTTGCAAACAAAAATTGGGGTTTTTTCAAGAAACGATATGGTTGTCTAAGGTGGCATGGTCTAATTTACAATCACAACTTGGGGAAATTAAGACTTCCTAATATTTTGAAATGGTTTCTTTGTTAATATATTTGTCATTATTCTCTATTTAATTTTTCCAAATTTCTAATTTTAAAGTTTGATTCATTATAATTTCTGTGATGAAAAAGAAATTTTTAAAATTATTAATAATTAATAACTTTAATAACTGATTATTAATTTTTCTATTATTAGCTAAAATCTTAAAGGCCTCATCATTATTTATAATTTTTTATAAATACAGTACAGTACTCATTTGTATTTTATATAAAAG
Source organism: Gigaspora rosea (assembly GCA_003550325.1). Classification (NCBI taxonomy): domain Eukaryota; kingdom Fungi; phylum Glomeromycota; class Glomeromycetes; order Diversisporales; family Gigasporaceae; genus Gigaspora; species Gigaspora rosea. The sequence goes on from QKWP01001027.1 coordinate 21,100, forward strand.
AAATGTGTACTATACAGATATATAATTAAGCTATCTAAAAGAATCATGAACTTATAAATTGGTTTTTGAAAGATCAGTGAATTATGTGAATACAAAAACTAGCTCCTAACCTATATTGCAAAAAATGATACCAACGACAGCCTGATATTGACCATTCTAGGTATATCCAATTTTATATAAAAAAAATAAGAGTAAATTTTATATCATAATATTTATAATTCATAAAGAGGTGATGCCAACTTAAAGGTTCACCATTAATACATTTTTTTTTAGTTTTGATAAAACTAATAAATATAGATAAGAAGACTGCACTTATTTTAATAGTTACTAAATTTTTTTTTAAAAAAAAAAAAAACTATAAACTAAATGCTTAATGCTAATATTAATCATTAAATTTAAAATATTAAAATATATTTTAAAGATTTACAGTTTTTAGTTTATTACTTATTGCAAATATATAAAGCTTAATTTTAGATAAAAATCTTTATCTTCTAGATATTTAATAGTTCTTACATTTTAGTCTAACCATCACAAATATAAAAAGCATAGACCAATAAAGTAGTAGTTTATATTTTATTAATCATCTTTAGCATTTTTAGTAGCAATGATAACTGCACCAATGAAAGTATATATGCTGTAAATGGAATCTATTTAAATGGATTTTGATCCAAAAAACTTATATGGATGCAAACAATAGACTAAAATCATTCTATTTTATTAAATATTTGTTTTCTATGCAACTTTTTTTTTCAAAATTTAATTATTCATTTTTTCATTGAAACTATGTAGATGACAATCATTTTTGAACACTGCAATATCTTAAATTCTTGTTAATTTCATTTATTGATATCTTGCTAAAAATTGCTATACTCATTTAAAAAAACTGAAAACTCAAAGTGCTAATAAAAATTCTTTAATGAACGAAATAGATCTTTGAATTACATGGGTGTAAGAAATTATTTAGGTTGGGGTTTGGATCAATTATGGCAGTGAAACAAAACCTACCCGAAACCAAAACTCAAAAATACAATATTGAAAATTTATTATAAAGTTGATTTATTTTTAATGAACCCAAATGTAAAATTATTTTTAGATCTTTTTTTTGATTATATTTTTTTCACTGCCTCAGTTTGTTCAGGTTTTTTTTGAAGCTGGTCAACTTTGTTTTTAATATCATACTGTTATTACAACTGATTTCAAAATTCTAGATCGATAGAAAAAATTGCAAACAATGTATAGTACAATATTTTTGCAAATTCCTTAACTTTTGTAAGTTCTTTTTCTGGTATGGTGCTAATATTTGCACCACAACGAGAGAATTTGAAGTTGTGCGAAAAACAAACCTTTTTAGCAAATAATTTGTAATGCTACAATAGGACAAAAGGTTTTCTATTCTGCTTTAAGACACTAATCTTCCAAGCCCTTCTATCACTAACCTTAAGCTATCGTATGGACATGCTGCAGTTCTGTAATGCCAAGGACATCTCTTGTGCACTAATCTCAGGATTTGATAATTTCTAAAATGTTGAATTTATTATTCAACATTTTTTACTGCACTAAACCTAATATGAAGTATCTCTAAATTTTTACAATTTTCAATATTTTAAACTCTGTGCTATGATCACAATATTCTTTTACCACTTTTGTAGTGATTCTTTTTGTTTTATCTTATATTCCATTGAATTATTGCCAATTAAGTAAAACTGTCTAAGTTGACTTTGCATTTTTATAGTGTGAGTTAGTACACTATAAAATTGCATCCCACTATTAGATCATACATTTCTAAAAATAAAGGTCAAAAGACTAATTGTTCTTGTATTCATAAAAATACATGATTGGCTAATACCAAGTCAAATGACAACTGCTATAGTTTTGAAAAAATTTCTCGATTTTGGTCTATATATCCTTCCAGATAATTAATTTTATTTGCATTGATAACAAATACAAGCTCCTACATTTTGTTTGATACCTCCATCAAACTGTTAAACCATCTTTGAACCTCTTTCTTAGAGTTTTTATTTTGCTTAGAGATACTAATTCTTCCAAGCCTTTCTATTACTAAACTTAAGCCATCATATGGACATGCCACACTCCTGTAATGCTAAGGACATCTCTTGTGCACTAATCTTGGGAATTTGATAATTTATAAAGTGTTGAATTTATTATTCAACATTTTTTATTGCACTAAACCTAATGCGAAGTATCTCTATTACTACTTCTTGTAGTGATTCTTTTTGTTTTTCCTTATGTTTTATCGAATTATTGCCAATTAAGTAAAACTATCTAAGTTGACTTTGTATTTTTATAGTGTGAGTTAGTGCACATAAAATTGCATCCCAACATTAGATCAAACATTTCTAAAAATAAAGGTCAAATGATTGTTTGTTCTTGTAGTCGTAAAAATATTTTAAAAACTTATAATTGGCTAATGGCAAGTCAAGTGACAACTGCCATAAATTTGAAAAAATTTCTCATTTCGGTCTATATATCCTTCCAGATAATTAATTTTATTTTATCGTTAGCAATACAAGCTTCCTTATTTCATTTGATACCTCCATCAACATCTTTGAACTTCCTCTTTAATCAACGTTTTATTTGGCTTTGAATTCTTAGATTTAATCTAAAGGATTGATGTAAAGTAAATATCTTTAATATTGATCCATTTTCAATAATAAATTTAAATAGAAGGTGCTGAATCAGATGAAGGTGATAAAATGCTAAATCAGATAAAGGTGACAAAGGTGCCAAATTAGATGAAGGTGATAAATCAAATAGTAAGTTGCTGATAGAAAGATTGATCCCAACAGAAAATTGTTTCTCTGAACCCATTCTTTTATTCAGCTTAAACAGGATGATGGGTCAAGGACCTTTAAAAATTTTGTGTAGTCAAATATTGTCATTGAAAATTTCTTGTCTATTTTTATCCCACATTCTTTTAAAATTGATTGTTCTTCTTCATAAAGAGAAGAAAAATATTGAAAAATGTATTTATGTTTTTTTAGTTTAAATGAAAATGGATCTTGCCAAAGAATAGGTATTGAAACTTTGCACCAATACTGGTTCACAAGTGTGAATCTGAATAAGGAACGAGGTTCATCTTTTAGGCTATTAATAATATTCGACATTAATTCGGGCATATAACCACTATATAACCCCTAAATATTTTCAATAGCATGACGGAAGTTCAATTTTATGCACTATAGTTACACAAAGATTTATATATTGAAATCATATGATAGAAGACACATCATATGAACACAAAAAAAAAATCAACCGTTTCATTTGAAACTTCACTAGACTGTTCTTCGGGTTGTAAAGTAAGTAGATTGTATAAATCTATCTTACTGATCTAACGATCTAACAACCTTTATATACCGAGAGTTTTCATAATAAAATTGATTACACTTGGTTTTTTTTTTAAAAGTTTTTTTTTTTAAATGTTTTATGAATCCATAAGAGAATTTATAGCTGGTTCAAATATTCTATGTATTTACCAGTCTTTTATTTGTTCAATTTGTGCTGCCAGACTTGCTGAAATATCTATTGTCTCTACCTCCCCAGAATTCTCCTCCACATTTTCAACATCGTCTTTATCGTCATCGTCAACGTCCTCCTCGGTAAGTGTATCAGCTCCTTTCTTAATCCATTCTAAAAACTTTTTAACATTCTTAAAAATCCCCTTCTTATAAAATTCCTCACAATGAATGCATTTTCCATGATAGCAATTTGAATGGTAGCCGTGACCACAAATAAATACTGAGCCGTTATTATCGGTAAATGGAAGTCCGCATTTATCGCAGAATTCAGGATGTGGGGGATGTGCTGTGCTGTAGCCAGTTGGTAGATGTCGTAAATCCACGTCCTCATTTAAGGTAGCAAGATAGTATATTTCTAGTATTTTTTTCCTCTTTTATTAGGCTTTGGGTTACTTTTTTTACTGTTGTTAGATTTTGGGTTACTTTTTCTATGATTATTAGGCTTTGGTTTACTTTTTACACAGTTGTGGTACAGATCATGAAAATGTTGTAGAAGAAAAAGCGCAGTTTTATCGTACAAAAAGTTTAATGCTGTTAGAGTGTAGGGGTATCGTCGCGTTTTGCAATAGGTGTCTTTAAATGTACAATCGTGGTTCATAATAACATAAGCTTGTTTTATAATATTATCAACTGTTGCATTTTGAGACGTGTTTGCTCTAATTTTACTGTGTACGTTTTCTACAAAATACTCAGTAAAACAAGTTAAATGTTCCTGTAATATGTTTAAAAAAGGATAGTTAATGTCATTTCAGTAAAATATATCCGAAAGAAATACGAGAGGCGCTTTATTGTAATTCTATTGCTTCCAGCGCAAAGCGAAAGTCCAGATCCGAAAAAATGCCTCTACATATTTATTAAATTGACCGGATCGAAATATCAAAGCATAGACGTCGAGTGTAGCAGGGACTAAATTGTCAACCAAATCGATCATAGCCCGATATTCGATATCCTTGTACATTCGGCCAAATTTTACAATAATGTCATTTTTTATTTTAATTCAAGCATTTCGCACATGTTCTAATAAGAGATTTATCCTCCAGGGGCGAGGTTTCTTTGCAAATTTTTTCTTCTCTCTGAATACAAAATGGAACAACTTCATAAAAAACGAATGATATACTAATATAACATGTTCTCTACTATTAAGCGATACATATAAAGGACCTAGGATAGGTAAAAATGATTCGATTTGCTGTAAATAGACCGATGTGTATAGTGCTTTTCTAATGAATATCTGGCCTGGCCAGTCAGCAACTATCGGTGCAATTCGCCTATTTAAATGTTGTGTCTTTTCGTTTATTGATAGTAAAAAATTTAAAACCTTAATATAGTCTTGCACAGAATGCAAACTTTGTTCTTTTAACCCTACAAGCTGAAGCCCCTTTGTTGATCGCTCTTCTTTGCGCTCTTTTATGTTATTAGCATAACTGTGTATAGTTAACAATTCAATCAGATAAAATTAATAATATTGTGAGGTTTAGCATAACTAATAATAGGAATATGAATAATCGAATATACCCGTGTATCGGTGAATTAGATACCAGCAAATCCTCGATGCCTCTACATTTTCTGGGTTGTGAACCAGGAATGGTAAATGACCTGGTCATTTGCCTATTTTGCAAATAACCTGAAATGACCTCAGAATGACCAGTCATTATGGTCATTTAAATTCCGGGTCATTTGAAAATGACTCGTGACCAAATGACTCAGGTCATTTGGAAATGACCCAGGTCATTTGGAAACAGCCCGAGTCATTTGCGATTGGTGGGTCATTTACTGTAACGTTTGTGCGTGATTGGATACTATGACATAATTGGTTGTAAATCAATTGTTAATACATGCAGTGCTTATTTTTGATGCATGATCTCGTCAGTTCTGCAGTTTATAGTCTAAAATGAATTGTATAAAAAGGGAAGAATCATGATAAATATTGTTTTTTTACTCTAATGAAAACAATCAAGACACAATTCTCATGTAATAAGCATAGATTACGAATATTTAATGATTAAAAAAAGGTCGTTAGCAAAATGTAAAAAAAACTTTGCATTCTAAATAAATGATGGGAAATCTTACCGATTTTGTAGTTGTAAGATGAACAAGTGTAAGCAAGGTCTCAAGTGGATTCAGACTTTCACAATACACGATATGAATCTTGTTATGAGTTGCTTAATAATCGATGAATTTCACACAGTATTACACTTTTTTTTATGTGGAATAGCAATTATAAATAAAAATAAATAAATAAAAAAATAAATAAATAAATAAATAAAAAAAATTTCAAGATGTTAGAACATCCAAGTTAGTGGACACATTGGAGATAAACAGAAAGGGATGGGTATTTTGTACTAAATTAGAAGGAACTTATTGTATCAGTATAGATTTAGCGTATATGGAAATTGAACATGTTATCTCATGTTAAATGTATATTTCATGTTATGTGCATCTTTTTTTCAATCTAATATTTTTTTTTTTACAATAATATCAGATGGATAGGAAAGAACATAATTTTCGAGAATTTTTTCATCTAACTGAGCCTGATAATCCAAAAGCAAACAAAAAAGCGGTTTGCTTATCGTGTATACGGAAATATACTTTACCTGTTGCACTTGTGAATCCAGAGTGTTTTGTTTCTAATAAGGCGAAATTATGCCGAAGTCATCTCAGGGACTGTCTAAATTTTAAGAAGGAATATAATGCAGATGAAGTTTTGGAAATTCTTGGCCGATCAGTACCTGAAGATGTTAAAAAAAAAAGCAATAAAGATAAAGGTAAAAGCAAAGCTAATGTATTAATTATATGATGCATTTTAATAGCTTGCTTATATAATTCATTATATTAATCACTCATTAGTAGCCAATACTGATATTGCATCTGAGGGTGAAGCTTCTGCCATGATTTCTACAACCTCCAAAATGTCAGAAACTAATTTGCCAAAAAGGCAAACATCATTTACTACCTATGTTGCACATCCATTATCTGACAAGGATAAACCACATTTTTAAAACTTGATATTATGTATGATCGTATCAAATGGCCTTCCTTTTACTTTTATGGAAAATAATGAAACGCAAGAGGTTTTTAATTTTATCACACCAGCTTTAAAGTTACCCAACCAACGGGCAATAAGTAATCAGATTCTTCCAGAGTATTCAGAAAAATTAGGTGAAGATATTTTGCAAAGTGCACGTGCAGATAAAATTGGAGTAACAGCAGCGTTTGATGGCTGGACTAATATTAAGCAGGAGCATCTTTTTGGTATTGTTTTAATTACTTCTCAATGCGAAGCTTTAGTTTGGAATGCATGTGATATTAGCGATCAACGATCAAGAACTGATGATGTAAAACTCCTCGTTAAAGATATAATAGATAGTGCCAAAGAAAAAAATATAAAAATTAACTGTTATGTTTCAGATTCTGCTAGCGAATATGCAGCTGCAAGGTAAAATACAGTTTATTTTTACTGTGTGTATTTTGGTTTTAGTAAAACTTACTTAATTTTTATTTTTTTATAGGAGACAATTAAGAGTCGAATTTCCTAATAAAGTTTTTTTACCTTGCATGGCACATCAAGTAAACTTGGTTTTTGGAGATATTTTCAAGGCATCTGATATGTACAAAAATATCTAGAAAAGTGCGATAAGTGTTATAAACTACTTTCATTCTTCTCCATATTTTACTGGATTATTACGAAATGAGCAAATGTCTTGTTATGGACAAATTGTTTCTCTTATGACACTAGCTGAAACACGCTGGAATAGTTTTTATTTTTGTTTTTATTCCATTTTAAAGACTGAATCCGCGCTTAAAGTAAGTGGTTTTTTTTAATTAAGGGGTTTCAGAATTCAAATGCAGAATCCAATTAATATTTAGGAATAGGCAAACCAATGAATGCATCGTCAGATAATAATACAATTTATGTATTGAACCATTTGTCGCACTAAAAATGGGTTAGAAAAAATTTTTCACAAGCTTCAAATATATAGTTTTAATATGATATATAAATAAAACGGGTGTATTTGGGTTCCCATTTTTAAAATAAGTAAACTTTTTTAAGGGGGTTCAAAATTAACAAATAAGTAGTGCAATTCAAAAATAAGTAGAATTTTTTAAACAGCATTTTTGCTACGTGAATTATAGATCGAAAAAATAAGATTTTCTGATTCTAATTTCGAAACGATTCAAGAATGAAATAAAATCGATACTTGCCTTTTTTTAAAAATGTATCATTTTTTGAAATGCTTTTTTTATTTTATTTTTATTTATTTATTTTTTTTTTTGAAATCCTCATCATTTTTATTTGCAATTTAGATGTTAGCTACAAAATTTGAACCGACAAGAATTGGGGTGGCAAGTACTTCTCGAAGTGGGCTATCACGTCCACGATTTTCTTCAAATAACGCTAATGGAACCAAAACACTTTCACCTGACATTATATCGATACTGCAAGATCCTAATTTTTGGGTTCAACCTTATGAACTTCAAAATTTATTATTTCCATTATGTGGAATATTAAATAGACTTCAAAAAAATATTGCGAGACTTCATGAAATTGTGCATTGCTTCGGATGGCTCGTCAAAATTTTTGCGGATTGCAAAGATGAGGATTTTTCTGAATATATGATAGCTAGATTGGAAAAACGGTGGGCGCAATGGGAACAACCCTTACTTCTTTTATCATTTGTTTTACACCCAAAATATTGGCTCTCAAAATTTTCTTCTAGTGTTTCTAATCTTTCTTATTCACACTTTGGCCAATGGTTAAATTACTATTATTATGCATGGTTCGATGAGAGACCAAGATGTATTTTGCGTGAATTTTTGTCATATCAAAGAGAAGCATTTCCTTTCAATTGTGAAACGTATGACCATTTTGATGGAAATATTGTCGATTTTTGGAAATCGGCAAAAGGTTTGGCACCAGAATTATCTCGGTTGGCACTACAATTATTCGGCATTTGCATTAATTCCGCTTCAGTCGAACGTTTGTGGTCAACCATGGGTTTCTTACATTCAAAATGCCGAAATCGTTTACCAGTATGTGAACCTTAATTTAATTTATTATTTTTTTTTTTTTTTATATTTTTTTTATTTTTCTACTTTATTTTTTATTTTTTTATCGATTTAAGTATCATAAAGTACTAGCCATGAGTCAATTGCGCAGTGACATATTAAGCAAGCGAAAACGTAATGAAGCTGAAAAAGCTGAGAAACAATATAAAAGAATTCACACTATAACTCCTTATAATAGAGGTGATGGTTATAATAATGGTGAAGATACACCACAAGAAGAAGAAGAATTGTCAGAACATCATTGCTTACACACTACAAGTGACGATGAGGAAAGCATGCCGGTTTCAGAAAATTCACAAAATCATTCGAGTGAACCTCCTAAAATGAGCGAGGATATGGTTGATGATTCCGATACTTTCGATGAAGAAAATTGGTCAAATATGGTTGAAAATTGGGTTAATACATTAGATGATGAGGAACTAAATGACGAAATTACAAATACTGAATTTGAAGTAGGTGGACGCGTTATTCATCCCGCAGATGACCCATCGGCGAAATGGAGTTTATTAGGATTATTCAATTATTCACTAGAAGCACCTGTTTCCTTTACATTTGAATAATTCATATTACTTCTTCGTAGCATCGGAGATGCTTTTACCATTGCTACATTTTGGATTTATGTAATAAGCAAACAAATGCTTAATTTTGTCATTAACGTTAAAGATACTGAGAAATTAGTGTGGGTACAACTTAACTGTATGAAATACATTTCAAGAATAGATTTTAAATCGTGTAAAAATTCTGTTCAAATTTTTGAATAATTGAATAAACCGGCAATGGTTTTGAGTGATACGTTTAGCGTTGAATTTAATTGGGTTTAAATAAAATAAATAAAATAAATGAAAATAAATAAAAAAAATTAATGTGAAATTGTAATCGGGTGGATTAAAACTCGAATTTTCAGGTTTTTTAATTAATATGTATATAAATAAAAAATGGGATTTTTTGTTTTTCACGTTTATCGTTATACTTACCGTTACACTTGCATTACCGTTATATAGCAATTAATAATATGACTGGTTGATTACGTACAAGTTGTACAACATGCATGTGATTCAAATAACTTATTAAAAAACTAAATTATTTCTAGTTTTAATATAAAATTTTAAATAACCTAATAGGTCATTTCACCTTTTGAAATGACAACAACTGGTCATTATTCATTTGAGTCATGAGGTCATTTCAGGTCATTTGCCATCCCTGTTGTGAACTGACATGCCGTTATATATAATTGGCACAGAAGGGTAGTCAGAAATCGGTTTGGCTACACAAGTAGCAAAATGGTTGGCAGTTGATGTTGATACAGTGTCGGGTCTACGATTTTCATGTATCGAATGATAATCGTCGATATTATAAACATGAAACAAATAATTCTAACAAAAAAAAAATATAATTATATTTAATATGCAAGAATAAATTTATTTAATGTCGATAAAAATTTGCATAATTACATGCTCTAAAAAATAATTTATAATTTTTACAGAATGTTCGTTTCTAATTTTTTTTCTATACGTATCTACTGTCTTAGCGCATGCCGAGTACCCAAGACTTGACATCATATCGACAGCTTCCCATGTTGCACCTGAGGCCATCAAGTATAACCCAACTTCCAATTTGTGTTGATTAACAAATTTATTACGCAAACCTGCTATCATATAGCATAATCCAACAATAGATTTTCTTGCCTCATTGATATTGTGAGCTGAGCGTTCTTTTGGAATAATTGCATTCGTCATATAGTTGAAAAACCCTTAAGCTGGGGATTAGTGGCTTCGATCATGCTTACGAATTTTGTTGGGTCTAGTTCTAGGCTAGCATGTTCTCGACATTGTTGATAATATAGTACCTCCGTTAACATTTCTATACTCGAAACAAATGTGATCTATTTAAATTAAAAAAAAAAATTAATAAAAAAAAAAACTCCCTAAAAAAATAAATGCATAAATTACATTGTTTGATAAGAGTTCTACTGGCTCAAAAATTTTTTTTTTTGGTTATCTATATTTTTTGACTTGTGCCCCCGTTGGTCTCTGTCTGGCTCTACGAGTTTACAATAATGAGAGTAACAGAGTTGTTTCCCGACCTCAAGGTAAGGATATGATTCTATTGTTTGTTTCATGCAACATTTTTCATATGCAAGTTGTGTAAGTGTATGAAAATTAATATTGGTATTCGTACTGAACAGGGACCAAGATTCTTGGCTGGCATTTTTTTTGTTATGCTTTTTTTTTTTGATAAAAAAATGATTAGTCATTAAAAGCACAAATTATTTTCTTTTACAATAGTAATGATAGAACTTACTATAAAACTTGACCTTGGAAAAACCTAATCCTTGGTAAAGGTAAAGACCCCTGAAAAACTTGACCAATTCCTTGGCAACGATGACCACGGCGAAAATTAACCAACAGACTCAACCTGGTGAAACTTGACTCAGCGAAACTTGACCCGGCGAAACTTAACCACTGAAGCTTGGCTACGGCAAAACTTGACCACGACAGAACTTGAATATAATAAAATCCGACTACAACTGTCATTCAACAATCTTCAATCACATATAAACTCAACCGCGAAGAACTCAACAAAACACAGCTCTATTCGCGACGAATTTTTAACTACAAAATTTTTGATCGATAAGATCTCACATATGTACTACATTGGTATATAAAATTTTTGGCCAATCATTTCTAACAAATTAGGATCTGCAATGTGCACATTTGTGGCCAATAAAAAAGAACTTCCGTCATGCTATTTTCAATGCCATGTGTTCAATAACCATGTGGTTTTTAACAAAGTATATCGAGTTTTTTTTTGATTTTGGTGGTGTCTAAAAAGATCAGATTATTATTTACATTATTGTAATAACAGGAAAGTATTTAACAGTTAAGGGTAAATAATGATCACATGAAATCAGGTGATCGACCAATCAGAACAAAGATTCAACCAATCAGAATTGGCGATTTAGTGCGACCAAAGTAAATTTGGGGTCACCTGTTTTTTTTTTTTACCAATATACAAAGGTAGATTTTTTTAAATGAAATAGGTTTTAAAATTTCAAATTATTTACCACAAAATTTTGGCTATAATTTTGAAAAGTTTTATTAGAAGCATATGTTTGCTTTCTATATAAAATTTTGTTGTACCCCGTAAATCATATAAAAATTGATCTACGTTCAAGATGAATTTTTTTGGGAGCATTTTTTTTTGATTTTTTTCTCTTTTTTACAGTCAGGATTTAGTTGGGGTTATAAGGATTTTATATTTTATTGAGGTCTATAATTTCATATAAAGATCCCAATTTCTAGCATCAGCCACGGCAATAATTTATTATACTGGAACGGTGCAGAACGTCATGTTACGGGAAATTTACAAAATTTCCAGGACCGCTCCAATCGATTCTTGAATTTTTACTAATTAGAATTTCCAAATTCAACACGAATTAATTTCCATTTACTGTAATAAGTGGAATTCAAATTCTCTAACCAAACGAATTAATTAGAGTTCAGAATCCACGAAGATTTTACTTCGATGTACAGCATATATATTATTTTATATTTTGAATAACATATTACGACAAAAAGCTGTATATTTTAATATGAAATTTCCCAAATTTTTTTGGTGCTTTTTTTTTATAGTTAGTTTAGGGTTTAGGGTTAGTTATTATAATAAAAGTATATTAAGTGGATTTTGGCAGTTTTATATTCTTAACGCGAGGATTCTAATTTTCAGCTTAAGCCACGACAATAAATATTTTTATAGATACAGTATACAGTATATAGGAATAATAAGAACATTCTATCTTATGCAACATGTTTAGTCAACTCAGTTCATGAAAGCTTCACATAATAAAAAATTTATGGAGCAATGCAATACTGTACAATACTTTAATTAACATTTTTATCTCCGTACTAATACATAATTGTATTGATATCTAAATATTAGATACACTAAGTCCGCATATTGTCGAATCTATTATATAAATAAATGAATTATTTAAAAAGAATAAAAGAATTAATAACTATAAGCTATCGTTTAATGGGTAAAAAAAGTACAGTATAGATCAGTAATCGAATCGTAAATTGGTCAGATGGTCTGAGCCGCAATAATGGCAAAATGTGACTAAAAGTTGTTTGATTCGATCACTGATTCACATTCGTACTGTCATATCGATTTTTTGTTATCATACGATAACATCACCATCCGGTAATTGTTACTAACAAAATATTTGATCATATTAAATGACGTATCACTAAAACATTATAATCACATTTTTGGTTTTTTTCGTTTTAAATGGTATTATTGGATTTCTAAATGTAAAGCTTCATGCTATTCATTATTAATTTAAAAAACACAATTAAAAAAAAAGAAGCGTACAAAAAATATGGAAAAAAATTGATATGACAGTAACAACGTGGCCGTACAACAATTATGACTTAAATTAGTCAAATTTTTAATTGAAATTACCTCTAAATTTAGCTGATTCATATGCTAGTTTAATCTCCTTGGTGTTCATTAATCTACTGGTATACTGGGAATTTTGGAAATTTGGTAAAGTAATTTGTGTTGCTTTGATCTCTTCATTAGCAGAAATAAAACTTCTTTTGATATCAGATTCCTCGCTATTTGATATCCAGGGTTTCATCACAATCATGCGCCATTTCGAAAATTTTGAACTAATATCTTTAGCACTAGGTCGGCTATGTGGATTGAAATCCATGCACTGATTAGCCAATTTAATATAACATTTAGGAGTTTTTTCAGAAAATCCAGGTCTTAATCCATTACAAATCTTCAGTGCAAGCTCATAGTCGAACGGAGAACCGTAAAAAGGCCTTTTTCCAGTTGATAACTCTGTCATAATAATACCCAAACTATATATATCAGCTGCTTGTGTAAATTCTTCACCTAATAAAATCTCTGGTGCAGTATATGGCATAACACCATAAACTTCACCTTTTGAAGCTGATTCTTTCAAACTCTTAGATAATCCTAGATCGGTTATAAAAGATTTTATAAAGTAACTGTATTGATTTAGCAAAATATTCCCGCTATGAAAATCACAATGAATATATCCTGATTCATGAATCCTAGCCAGATCATTTGATACATCTATAAGATGCTTCAATTTGTTTTCCCAATCGAGTTCTTTAAAATTTGACGTCAAAAAATCATACATATTTCCTCTATTGGCATACTGAAATACCATAAGATACGTCTGAGTTTCTATATGTTGAGTTATTCCATATATTTCAAGACCAAGTCCATTCAATCTACATTGAACGTGATTTTCGAACTTATTAAATTAGGAATATAATTGATATAATTATAATGTTAGAATAATTATACACATAAATAAATATTTTTTATTGCGCTTTGTAAAAAGTTTGACGTTATTAGAGAATTGTGTCTTAAGATTTCAAATAAATACAGAATAAATTAATGACCAAAAATATGGTTTATAGCCATTTATTATAAATTTCAGAAATTTCTCATCATCATTGTTAAATAATGAGATTAATCCTTTTTGCAAAGCGCTATAATAAAATCTTAAACTTACTTCTTTTAAAGTGCTAAGAGTTTTAAGTGCAACTTTGCATGATTGTTCACGTGCGCGTAAATCATTATTAACTACTGGCTTTCCATCTAACCAGATCGCAGAATATATTGTACCAAATCCACCTTTACCAATTGTTTGAAGACCAACTAGTCTATCAAATGGAATCCATTCAATCAATTTCTCATACTTTGTAATTTTAATCTGAAATTTTTTAACGCATTCATCGATTTCTTTATTTCCGCTGGACCATCCTCGAATTATCCTCTTCTGATCACATAATTGACACCAGGTTTTAGAAGTATTATAGTACCTACAATTTGTACATCCGTCCAAAGATTTATATCTTACTAAATCTTGATGTGATTCTTCATATCTAGTCAACGCATAATAAATTTCTCCACGGTTTCTTAATGTTTCTGCATTATTTGGTTCAATTTCTAACGACTTATTTAAATCCGCAAGGGCTTCTTCATATCTATTCATCATTAGATAAGTTTCCCCACGATTGCTTAATGTTTTTGAATTATTTGGTTCAATTTCTAATGACTTATTTAAATCTACAAGCGATTCTTCATATCTATTCTCCATGCGATAAGTTTCTCCACGAATTCTTAATGAAAATGCGATATTTTTTCGTCTACTTAATGCTCCTGCATTATTTGGTTCAATTTCTAATGATTTATTTAAATCTGCAAGTGATGCTTCATATTTATTCATCATGCGATAAGTTTCTCCACGACCACTTAATGCATCTGCATTATTCGGATTAATTTCTAATGATTTATTTAAATCCGCAAGTGATTCTTCATATCTATTCATAATGCGATAAGTTTCTCCACGAATTCTTAATGCAACTGCATTATTTGGTTTAATCTCTAATGATTTATCTAAACCTTTAAGTGTTTTTTCACGACTTCTTAATGCATCTGCATTATTTGGTTCAATTTCTAAGGATTTATTTAAATCTGCAAGTGACTCTTCATATCTATTCATTATGCAATAAGTTTCTCCACGAATTCTTAATGCAACAGCATTATTTGGTTTAATATTTAATGATTTATTTAAATATTCAAGTGTTTTTACACAACTTCTTAATGTTTTTGAATGATTTGGTTCAATTTCTAATGACTTATTTAAATCTGCAAGTGATTCTTCATATCTATTCATCATGCGATAAGTTTCTCCACGAATTCTTAATGCGGCTGCATTATTTGGTTTAATTTCTAATGATTTATTTAAGTCTGCAAGTGATGCACCATATCTATACATCATGTAATAAGTTTCTCCACGAATTCTTAGTGCAACTGCATCATTTGGTTCAATTTCTAATGATTTATTTAAATCTATAAGTGATTCTTTAAGTCTATTCATCATTAGATAAGTTTCTCCACGACTTCTTAATGCAATCGTATTATTTGGTTCAACTATTAATGATTTATTTAATTCTTCAAGTAATTTTTTATATCTATTCGTCATGCGATAAGCTTCTCCATGACTTCTAAATGCATCTGCAATAAATTTTCGACTTCTCAATGCTTCTGCATTATTTGGTTCAATTTCTAATGATTTATTTAAATCTGCAAGTGATTCTTCATGTTTCTTCATCATGGGATAAGTCTTTCCACGAATTCTTAATGCTTTTGCATTATTTGGTTCAATTTCTAATAAATCTGCAAGTGACTCCTTACATCTATTCATCATGAGTTTCTCCATGGCTTCTTAATTCATCCGTATTATTTGGTTCAATTTCTGATGATTTATTTAACTCTTCAAGTGATTATTTATATCTACTCATCAGTAAATAAGTTTTACCACGTTTTTTTTAATGCATATATGTTATTTGGTTCATTTTTTAATGATTTATTTAAAGTTAATGCAGCTACATTGTTTAGTTAAATTTTTAATGATTTATTTGTGATCAGCAGATTCTGTGAATCAGAAATCCTAGAAAAAAGATTGGCTAAAAATTATTTCTAACCTATCACAGATTGGCATTTTTTCTATATTTTCGTTGTGTATGAAAATCATCACAGTAATTTGAAAAGCACTGTAAATTCGTAAGTGACTCTTTACATCTATTCATAATACGTTAAGTATCTCCGCGTCACTTAATACACTTAATACACTGCATTATCTGGTTCAATTTATAATGATTTATTTAAATCCGCTAGTGATTCTTCATATCTTCTCATCTTGCGATAAGATATCCCACGTTTTTTTAACAAAGAGGAGATAAAGTTCATTGTATTAAATATGGGTACAATTTTGCTACACTGTTTCATTTCTTTTGTGCCGGTAATACAAATCAGAACTGGTAAATGAAGGTTAATTGCTTATTAATTAAGTTTCAAGTTCGTATGTAGTTAAATCCGATTGGTTTGACGAAATCAATTGGCTTATTTGTTGCCGGCAAAATTTTTTTTTAGGACAGGGGGTACTTTTTTGATTATACCCCAAAATTTCTGATATGAATGCTGCCAAGGGAAAATCTGTAAGCCATTTCACTCATTATCATCGCAATGATGCCTACCCCTATAAGAATTAAGGGTACATATCACTGCGTTGATAATGAGTGAAATGACTTACAGGTTTTCCTTGGCAGCACTCATATGCTATTATCAAAGTAAAATTATTAGTGTTAATGGAAATAGTTCTGCAAAGTGAATAGCTCGTACTTCATCTGGTATTCCATCAACCAATAATGTATCAACCAATAACATGAGAAATTGGTTTTTGTAAACTACAATAAGATCTAGTAATTGTGTAGAAATTCGATAATTGAAACATCGAGATATGTAATATTTGGAACAGAAGGACCTAAGTGTATCTAGTAATAACGATTGTTCAAAAATAATCACATCTAATGATTCAAGCTTTAGCCGTTGTATCAATGTGGCAGACTTTTCAAAAAACAACGCAATTTTCGATGTATCAATTTCGTAATCAACCTAATTTTCCCAATATATTCTCATAATCGCAAAACCTAATACGTAATATTTCTAAATTTTCACAGTTCATCAGCATTTTGAACTCTTCACTATAACCAAAAGCTTCAATAATAACATCCCGTAATGATTGTTTCTGACACTCTAAAGCTGAAATAATACCATTGAACTCTTCAGGAGGTACACCAGCCAAGGTGAAAATGCCTAAGTTGCACTTGTGATTTATGTTCAACTTGATTTTGAATTGATACGTAATTATTAAATTTCACCGAGTTAGGAATAACTTAAGTCATTTCTTAATTCAATTCAATTAATTTATTATATTACGAAATTTAATAAAAAATTAGAACTAAGAATTATTTAAATTTTGCTATACTACTAATATATTGTGTATTACATATGTCATAATAATTATATTAATTCATATAAAAAGAATAAGCTTTCGAATGTTTAATTTTAACAAATTTTGTTATTTTTTCATTATGAATTTCTTAATATGGAACGATTCAACTTTCTAGCTCGTAATATCTTTGATAGAATATTAGAAACGTTTATTCGTAAATGGAAAAATTAACGTCCTTTAATGGATCGAAATAAATATAATTAGCACTTAAAATCCAAGCGAATCACATAACCAAAATTAAAATATTGAATAATTCATAATTTTAAAATACTGTATGTTGATATAATTAAAAAAAACTTCAACAATTAAACTAGGTTCAATTCCTGAAACATTATATTATCTTGTTGCCAGCTAAAAAGTCATTATACTGTATAGGTAAAATAAGTAAAAGAATCTCTTAGAAAATGATCAATATAGAATTTTTTTGAACATATTTGCGAAAATCCGAGTAAATTTGTAATATTACATACTGTAATTAGATTTTGAATAATTATTGATATATCGTGATAATTTTAGTACTATTCGAAATACCTTGACAAGTCAATTCTAATACAGTAGTACTAAAATTACGAGTTATAATGATTGATCAAAATCTAATTTTGTGAAACATTATAAATTTGCGAATTTGGTCGAAAAATTCTCATGTAATTGTGAAGAAAATCCATACCAGGAACGTAGTCATGCTTGCATCACGGAGTGCATGGTTTTTGTTGCATCCTAAAGTAGCGATTTTTTTATCTAAAGTAGCTACTTTATATATCCATGGCTAAAATTACAACTTAATGCATGCATGAAGATCTAGTTTCAAGAGCATAATTTTAGCCAGGTGGTACTTTAGATAAGCTACTTAGATGCAACAGTTTCCTGCCATCTGGAATAGCGAGTTCGCAAATCTTGCATTTTATTGGACATTAAAAATCTATTATTTCACATGTTAATGTGTTGTGCTGGTGTAATACAGCTATTCGTGTATGAGCATAAAGGATTTAGTATTTTGTTACTCTGAGATATAATATCGTATGATGGAACGGGATGCATACTATTCTCTATCGCTATCAACCCGTTTGCCTTAAGATTCAAATTGCGTTTATTGCGATTTATTTAGATGTGTGAATGCGATTTTATTGAGCTTTTATTGAATATTTTTGCTTTGCAGTATCAACACAACCATTACTTCACAGAGTTATTGCGGTTTTCAAAATTATATGAAATTTGCAGATTAAAGAAAAGACAAAAAAAAAAAGAAAAGAAATTGATATTTCTGATTCCTTATTCCGATTTCTTAATATTTTTTTGCAGAAATAATGTTGTAGATTCACTATTTAGTAACATATTTAATCTAATATCTTACGTAAATATAATTTACACATTCATTATATTGTAAAGAATTTGATTATGTATTATTAAATATTGTTTCTATTTAGCCCAATAAAATTTACTATTGCATGATGAGCAAGAAGAACATTAAAAGTTGCACTAAATTCAATTATTACATGATTTTAGAAAATTAATGTGGTTAATACTGAAAGAAATGGCCGATGAACTTAATTGCTTGGGTAACTTATTTATATAGTTTAATGCACTTTTTGAGAATCACTAGCAAAAAATCACTGTAAAGCTATTTCTAGCTTCGCAGGAACGTATATATTTACCATACAAAAATAATCAGTAACTTTGAAAATTTTCTCTTGAGGCGAATATTTCGTTATTTATTGTCGCGGCTGATGCTGAAATTTGGGGCCTCGATTTTATAAGTCCTGCTAAAATCCACACATACTCTTTAAATATCAAATCTACCCAAAGCCCTACCCTAACTATATAGGACAAAAACGAAAAATCACCCAAAAAAATTTTAAATTTCATATCAAAATAGGTCAAAATTTCAGCATTAGCCGTGACATTTATTACTATTACTGTATTAGAAAAAATAGCAGAATGAAAAGAATGATCAAAACATTTAAGGTTAGATGCTGTAAAAAAAACAAGTGGTGTAACTAGTAATAATTAAAAATAAATTCACTGATATAAAACTCCCGCTCGATGAATTTGATTTGATTGGTCAATGATCACATTTGATTGTTATAAAGACAAAGAATTTGACAGATCAAAACTGGCCAATCAGATTTTTTACTGAATTCACTGAGAGAAATGCTTAGCCAATCATATGAATGTTATGATTAGGGAGCGGGCATTAGTATTATTTTGGTTTGACAAATATTTTAATTTAACGTGCATCGAATCTAATTTAGAGCAATGACCTATATTTCTGCGAATCCGATTAACACCAAGGACTACATAAAATTTTAAATTAATTTGAATTTGTAAGTCTATCTATTTTTTAAATTTAAAGTAGTATTCAAATATTTTTTTGTGACATGAGCTTGTGATAAAAATTTTCCGGTCTTATTTTGATACATTTAAACATTCATTTTAACGATTTTCATTCGTCAAATATTTTTTATTTTTTTTTTCTTTGTTTCATATAAATTTTTATTATTTTATGAAACGATTCATGGATCGAAAAATTGAAGTTTTTAACTCCATTATAATTATTCTAATTAAAGAAATTAAGTTTATTATTGTTTATTTACTTATTTATTGATCAAGTATTGTACATAATGCAATTTTTTTTATTCACAATATGCATTCTCATGTATTTGCTTATCAAGAAAATCTGTAATAGAGATTGTACCCGTTGGGAAAACCTCTACCCGGTTACTATTAAATTACCCGGATATCCGGATAAATTACTATTTCACACAATTGCAAGTTCTACCCGGGTACAATCACTAATCTGTAACTCTTGCTGTAATTTTTATTATAGCATGAAGTATAATAAATTATTAATCGGTGAATTCTAAAAATGAGCATAACATAAGCAAGGACGGATAATTCATGTGAGCGATAAAGAAAGTTTAGTATAGTTAAAATTCGTATCGGAAAAATCCAATATAATTTAATAATATAAAAAATTTTGAATATCTATTTATTAATTGAAAATTACAAAAAAAAATATGCATGAATATAAACATGTAAATATGCAACTAAAGCTAATAATACAGCAATTGTTTAAATAACAATCTAGTTGAAAAAAGAAAGATCTATTTTGTGCGATAAAAAATTGAATATTAAATATTAACTCTATTTAAAAATTTCTATTTTAACTAATTTCTTCTATCCCAAAAATATTATACTAGTAATGGAGTCTGTTCCTCCCTTATTCTACAATATTTATTAATATAATCATTAATCATAAGTATAACGGTTTTAATTCCGAGACCTAATGATGCCCAACGCACGATTACATCATCCTGCTGCAAGGCAATTCCAAATAAGGTCACTACAATAACTGCAGCGCCCACTAAATCACCTTTGCATTTATAAATGTACCCCATAGCCACCAAATCCAAAACCACTAAAGCTATAACAGAACAAATCTGGATAGCAACTCCTGGTGTTTGAGATTCCAAATCTTTATCGGGCACAAGTGCTACGAATAAGCTGATTACTGAAATCACTATTGCCCAAGCGTGATATATTTTGAATGGGAGGTGTATGAAATAAGTATCAAAACGGTTTTGGGGAGGGTACTTGTACGTGAGGTTGTAGTAAATGAAAGATAATAGTATGGTTACTATTAGGATTGCAAGCCAAGCTAGAATTAAGTAGTCGAACACCTTTTAATAAAAAAAAAAAAAAAAAACAAAAGTTGTATTAATATATTTATGTTATAATTCATTAATTAATAATCATAAAAAATTCCCGATCACTATATCAAAATCAAGTTCACAGTGTATTTAGTAAAAATAGCCTGATCTGTATGTGTACAAACGGGAACTTCGTTTCCGCTAATACCAAATAGGTCAAGATACTTTTATTACAGACATCATAAAAGAACGGGAATACTGAAATTTTTTAAAAAAAATTACCACAAGAACAAGCCAAGCGGAATTTAACAAAGCAGAACAAACAAAGAGCCAACTGATACCATCGACAATTGTTTCATTTGCTACATCGATGAATTGACAAACAACTAAAAAAACGGTAAATGAAAAAATTATTTAGCTATTATGACTTAAAAGTAAATTTATGACATAAAAAGTAAATTTAAATTTGGAAATTGCGACAATTACGAAAGAAGCCAAGTATCCAATGTATCAGACTCCAGATATAGAAAACGAAAGCATTTGGATGTATATAAGTATTATGATATTCAAATCTAAATTCCTGATAAATAGAAAAATTTTAGAAAACTTAGCAAGCATGTCGAAATTATAATATAGAAAATTAAACTTGCAAAAAAAAATAAATTACCGGTTCGGAAACAAGAGTTGCGAATAAAAGATAGGATGCAATATTAAAAAATTTTACAACGGTTGGAAATCGAGCCATTATAATTATATATGTAATCTTTCAACGTAGATAAAGTTATCAGTGAATGTTGAGAGCAGTAAAAAAAAAAAATATAAAATTTATTGATCATATTAATATCCCTTAGATGTGTTTATTTTTCTCCTTTAAATTGATGTGCGTGGTGCACATGTTTTATTAATGTTTTATTAAAAGAAAATAAAACATAAAATCGTTTCCTGATGTAGATGTATTCATAAATAAACAAAGGGTCTATCAATCCTATTAGGCGTATGTTTCAAACGTAAAATTATATATAATAGACTAATTTGTATTATAAAGAAAAAAGCAATCAACACTGTGTTGTCAATCGGACTGTATGGACAGCATCGTGTAACGTAAAACAGAAACTTTATTCGAAATGGATGAATGTTAGTGGATAACAGTTTTGTGTTCGAGGGGTATGTTTCATTTAGAAGATTGTAAGTATCGATATATGGAAAACAACTACCGAATTTGCTTTTATAACGCAGTCATAATGAGAATTGTTAGTTATTGATAAAACTCTAATAACTTTTGTCGTTTAGCAACGATAGTTACGAACCTGGATTCCATCCCACCGATTTTGTCTCACAAAGTAAAACATAATACATTATATGCTATCCTTAATTCCTTTTTTAGTTAATAATATTATAAGCCCGAGTTTAAGTTATCCTGTAACATCAATCTTTTAACGGTTACACAACTAAAATTACATCTTATCTATTGATATTTTTTATTTTTTCCGAAATCGACCTCAAGTATCACATGAGGATGCCAAGAGACGCTATTTATTAGTCACAAACATTACATATTTGTTATACAAGTTATTAATATTTTGATAGTATTATTGGTTTTGACTATGGATTCAAAAAATTTTCGATCTTTTTTTATTAATCTATCGATATCAATCTAATCTTTTTTTTTTTTTTTGCAATATTCGGTCGTTTGAAACTGCCCTTCTTAATATAGGAACGCGAACCATACAGTCAAACCTCCATGTATGCATCCCCTTGGGACTGAGGGTGTGCATTTGTAGAGGGCTTGCATTTATAGAGAGCAATTTCATAAGTGTCATTATAAGTTGGGACTGAGGTATAGGATTCAATTATAGAGTGTGAATATACAGAGGTTTTACTGTAACAAGAATTGTTTGAATGAAAATGTAATTCGATGAAAAAACTCAACACTGTATTATCGATATTAAATCAGAATCTTATAAATACACCGCTTAAATTTCTCACTAAACCCCATCAGTATTAGATTGCAATTCTTATAAAAATCAATAAAGCTTCATAATCACATCACTAAAACAAACCAAAAATTAAATATCAAAAATGATAAAGAACGTTGCATCCTTCTTCATTTTCCTCTTTTTTATAACAACCTTACTTAATGTACTTAATGTTACTTTAGCAACTCCAGTTGATACTTTGTCGAAACGCTACGCTTGTGGCGATCAATGCTACTGGGGTAGCTACTCAGAAGAGGGTCATGCGCCTTGTTACCCTCATTGTAATTGTTACCAAAATTCAGTATGTATGTGTCATTCCGGTTCTTGCATGTGTGAATGCGGAGGTAGTGGATATGGAAGTGGATATGGATCTGGATATGGAAGTGGATATGGATCTGAACATAAAAGTGGATATTAAAATGTTACTCTTTAGAGATCTGCTATTTGCTACCAGTGGTATTTACTACCAGAATTGCTATATTTCAAAAATGTACTAAGTAATTAAGATTAGGGGCTCTAAGTAACCTAAAAATCTTATATTGACTAAATCCAGATCTCTATACCTAACCTCTATTTTAATATATAACCGCGCCCTATACCTCCTTATAATTGTATTAAAACTTATAACTGTATTGAATACCACTGGTAGTATGTAGTAATATTTTTCAATTTACATTTCAATATATAACAAAGAAAACAGAAAAGTTTTCTGAGTGGAATAATTTACATTTCATAATTATTTTTTTAAAGTCATTTTATTCAAATCATTTTTAAATTATTTTTTTCCTTTATTTTCTTAGTTTATGTTCATTCATTATTTTTTATTTTATATATTTCTCATAAGGAAAATTTTTATTATTACTGTATTAGCCATCATTTTTCTTTGATTGTAGTTTTTATAATCCGTGTAACATAATAAATGTCAAATGAAAGTGCAAACTGAAATAAACAAATACAAAAAATTAAATCTCAATAACCGCAGAAATAATTGATTGAAATGCTTGAATTAGTATTATCTCTCATTTATCGTGAGCGTTAAAGTTACTAGCTTAATTAAAATTAGCGTTGGATAGTATACAAAAAAATTAGTTATTATGAAAAATTTATAAATAAGAGCTTGATGAAGCATTTTAAAAGGTTTTCTTAAAATATTTTCTGATTAAATTGTCTTTAAAAATAGCATGTTAAAAATCAGTTAATAATATTAATAAAGTGGTTATAATTTGTAAAAGATATTAAACCTTTAATAAATATTAGGTCACACAAAGTTAATTTTTCGGTTTGCATGACCTGGTGTCCCAAAATCCCAATCGGCGGGTCGGATTTTTTTTTTTTTTTTTACTCTACTGTAAATCAATAGATTCATTTGCATAACATGGAATTGGAAATTTTTTTTTATCAGACCTATCGGTAAATTCGGAAAATTAAGGATGTCATCAGGTGATACCGGAGAAAAATTTAATAGCAAAAATAGAATAATTGGCACAAAGAAAAAAATTTATTTTGAAAAATTGGGTCGGCAGATTATGCAAAACGAAATATTAGCTTTGCGTTGTCTTGTAGTTTTTTTATATTCCAAAATAGTTTAACATTTTAACAATCTAAATATTTTTCGACATAGTAAATTATTATATTTACGACAAGAGCAAAAAATATTTTAGACACCCGGGCATAAGAAAATTCTCAGTCTCTGAAATTTCACTGTCAAAAAATAAACTGCGGGCATTCTTTTTGTTAGAGTGTGAAATGGGTTTATAAATATATTTTTGAATATTTGAACAAGCTCGACAGTTTTTAATCAAATATTCAAAGATAGTCAGTTACTTTAGCCCTATGAAAACTCGATACACGGAAATGCATAAATACGAAATTATACTGCGTTAAGCACGGGGTTCATAATTGTTGCACGGAAACTGCACGGAAACTGTCCATCCAAAAAATTTAATACACATTATTACACAAAAAAATTTTGAAATCTGTGCACTGTCGTGCATATAGTTGTTAGGCGAAACCATTTTACTCAAGTGGCGAAAGACGAAACCTAAACCCGGCGAGAGACGAAAGACGAAATCCCTAGCGAAATGGCGAAACCCTGGCGAAAGGTGAAACCTCTGGCAAAAGTTCATAGGAGAAGTTTGTTTGATTGGCTGACATAGATCAATTGCCAGGTAACTTATTTATATTGTTTAAAATACTTTTTGAGAACATGACATTTTTCACTAATAAAAATTCATTGCAAACATTATTAATAGCTTTAGAAGAACACCTTCGTTCACAGTACAAAATAATCCAAAAATAACCCACAAGCCTAAGACTTTACTTAGAAGACAAATATGCTGTCTGTTTATTGGACCATACCAAATTATGTCGTAGAATGAGATACCTGAGGTGTTTTATGTTTAAAACTACCCTAGTATGTTAAATTTAATGTGAAGTGAGTAATCACGTGATCGAAAAGTCAGGCAACCACACGACACCTCCGGCCACCACATTTGCGCAACACAGCTAAGACATGTGAAATTCAACAGCGTGGGCAATTCAAATGCAAGCACAGCTATTGACGCATATCAGGCGCAATTGACCTCTCCGCGATGGAAAAACAAACAAACAAACAAAAAAAAATAAAAATAAATAAACTGCAAAGGTAAGGCCACGCAATGTTAATTTTTCATTTTGCAATATGGTGTTCCAAAATTCCAGTTGGACAGTTTTTTTTTTTAATCCACTGTAAATTAATAAGCTCATGTTCACATATAAAGCCACGCAAAGTTAATTTTCAGGTTTGCATAACGTGGAATCAGAAATTTGGGAGTTTTTTTTTCTCGAAATTATCAGTTAATTCCGGAAAATTAAGATCACCATCAGGCGACATCGGAGAAAAAAATTAAATAGCAAAATCGAAATAATTGGCACTATTGGAATTTTTTTAAAAAAATTTTTTTTTCTGAAAAATTGGGTCAGCGGGTTCAAAACAAAAATTAACTTTGCGTCGCCTAAGATCAAATCTATTAAATCTTTGAAAAGACTAAGCCGTGTTGATAAATAAAAATATTTTGCACTTAGTTACTAAAGCACTAAATGGGCATATATAAAGAAACGAACAAAGCAATAAACAAAGCGATATTGTATTCAAGTACTATTAAAAGAAAATTGGAAACATTATTTTTAGAAAATTACTGGCAATATATTTATTAAAAACCTTTATATAATTACAGTACTATTAAAATTTTATAATCACGTCCTTTTTTGTGCCAAAATGAATAGTATAGAGGATAATTGTATCCACGGTATAAGGGTAGGGTCCGTATTGGGCCGGGTTAAGCCCGATTTGACCCGGATCCCGTGTTGATCGAAAATTTTTTATTTCCGATGGGGATCGATTTCTGATCACGGGAATCGATGACTACATTTGATGATCGGTCGGTTACCCGCACCGATTACTACATTCTTCGCTCACACAATTTCTACATTTCTATGATCTAATTGTTACATATTTCTGGGCAACGATTACTACATTTCTGTGTAGGAAATTCCCATTACTACATTCCTGTAAATATTCGTAGCTCTTACCTCATATTTGGTAATTGGGTAATTCTGGTGGGAATATAAAGGATCACTTTATGAAGAGAAGGGATGGTTAGCATTGTTTCCCTTAATTTTCTTGTATATAATTTTCTTACACACGCACATGTATATAATTTGCTCTCCCAAAATCTAATAAATCGCTCCCCAAAATATTTAATAAAAATACATTCATTTATAAATTTCTGAACCCTTAATGATTGTGGCCCAGTAGCTAAATTAGCACACGAGTTTAGGAAGTCTCTCCCTTGGCCACAACATTTTTGGTGCCAGTTGTGTGGAATGATCATTTTATCCCTACGCCTTCTTATAAGAAAAATGGTGTTATTAAAGCTTAAATTATTTGGAAAAGTATGTCGAATCTGATAAATAATGGTAGTACAGTCTATGGAAATGGAAGTCCCTATGGGAACAATAATAGGTTGGTCAACGAAAAACAACACAATAATTTGAACTACCACTCCAACAACTATTTCAGGAAATGGTGAACATTTTGAATCGAACACAAGAATCCCAAACGAATTTAGAGGAACAAACTTTCGTGAAGATCCTAATCTAGGCAGAAGGAAATCAGGACCCTGTTGAATAGCTGGATTTGGTTAGCAGCACTTTTGAGGTGAATAAATTGTGGGCAGAAGAAAGCTTGCTGTTGGAAGTACCAACTTGACGGGCCTGGCTGCATATTAGTGAGAAGATCGAAAAAGTAAAGAACCAAGGATTCTATACTGGGATAATAAGAGTGTGCAGGACTAAAGTTTTGTTCACCAGTTTCTTTCAAATTTTTATACTCCATTTTTAAAGACCCAGTGGAGCACAGAGTTGAAAACGGTAGACCGATATGCCGCCGATATGTCGATGTTATTTCGTGGTTAGAAAAAGTTGGAAATCAGTACTCTGAGAGTACAAAGATGGAAAAGTTTGTGCAAGGCCTCCATCCTGATCTGTTGTTGACCATCTGACCATTTATATTAAGTACCCTTTTTGAAGTTATAGAAAGGGCCCAAAACTGCAAAATAATGGTTACACATTACTCTGCTGCATATGGCCTGCAGCTTATGATATGACATCCAACATAATAGTAGCTCATCCAAGTTGGTCCAAGTAGTGCCTCCTCTGACACTACGAATAACAACTCCTGTGCCCCAATAACAAAGAGACCTATTGAACAAATGACTTCTTTGTTGCAAGAGGTTGTTTCTGTTGTGATGAGTAATGATAAAAATAATGATAATTGTCTTCACCCTTCGCCTGTTAAAAGTTACCAGGAAGAAAAGGGATGTTCTTCAAATAAAACTGTGTGAGATATTGCTCCTCAAAATGAACCAGGTAATTACAAAGTTAAAAATAAAACAAAAAAAGAAAATAAAGTAAATTTTGATGACTTATTGTGGAGGCCGTTCTGAATAATAAACCGCGAAAAAAGATTTTAGCAAAAAACCTAAGACCTGGAAATAGAAAGTTACAAAATGAAAAATATGTGACTTCAAGCAAAAAGGTTACAAACCGCCGAAGTAAGATAATAATAGCCATAGAACAAGGAACAATCTAAATAATCTGATAGAGGACATCTGAAGTTTGTTCAATCTGGAATGTGGCCATAAAAATAAAATCAGAATTAAAAAGGATAAGTGCAAAACATTGAATAATAATTATGAACCAGCTCCTACTTTTTTCAGAAAAATCCTAACAATTATTAGGGGCATCCATAAATAACATTATTTATCCTCTTATAGTAGCACTTGACCCCCTACTATATAAAAAATTTTTCAAAATCCATATGTTATATATAAAATTTTAAAAAACTTGAATATATTGTGACACAGTAATCTGATTTGGGTGATTTAGGCACCATTTGATTCGTCTCAGTGAGACGAATCTAATGATTCCAAAATCATTTCATTTGGATTACTGGATCAATGGTTATTTACAAAAAACTATTGATTTTATAGTAATTTTATAAGAAAACATAATAACCAATAGTATTTGGCAATAACTTTTGATTTAGTAATCCAAATGAAATGAAATTGGTACCATTCGACTCCTTTCAACAGGACGAATCGAATGGTACCAAAATCATTAAATTTGTACCATTAAATCAGTTTTTAGATGATTTTTTCTAAAAAAATTGCGTTATATATTTTTGACTCCCTACTTAAGAGAAAAAATGTTATATTTTGTTATACCCCTCCCACTCTTGTATAACGTTATTTCTGGATGCCCCTTACCAAGATAAAATAAAAGATAAAAAGAGCAAATGCAAGACACTTACCAGGTGTCGAGGCTTTGCAAGTACAAGTTGTACTAGTCGGGTTAAAGATGACGAAAACTGAATATCTATAAATGCCAGTAATAAAAGGCTAAAGCAAAATACCATGATAACGGCGCCAATGATATGATAGTGTTTGTTCGAAGAAAAGTAGTTGAATCATGTGCAAGAAGAGATGAAAATCAGCTGTCCATAAATAATTAGAAGTCAACAGAAATGGGTCATGCTGAGGAAAAATTTGAAAATGATTACAGTTATCATAATGAACCCAGAATCGAAAAGTATGAGCCCAAGACAATCGCTAACTATCAAAAGCCTAAAAAGATAGGACACACTAGGACAACACGTGAACATGAGCATTATGACCATGGCAAAATTGACCTAATTGAAGATAAAAATAAGAATGTATTTAAGGCTGGGAAGAATGAATCCAGAGCCTACGAGAGTTCAAAAATTCTACCCATATATCTCACAAGAGAGGTGATAAATTCAAAAGTTGTACTAGAAGTGAATCGAGAGGAATCAAAGCTGAAGTAAAGTACCAATCGAAGGATGTGAAACTCTAGTGATTATCTGCACTACATGGAAAATAAAAGTTGAATCATTTAAGACCCAAAAAAACACAGCTGAGTGCCGCAAAGATCTATTAGATCAGAAAAATAAATTTGGTAAAGACCTTGATGACACGTGCAGATCATGGATGCAAAAGGTTCAAAATTATAATTCAAAGTAGGTTGAAAGGCAAAGAGACCACGTAAATAATGCACGGCTGAATCAGATAGTAGATGAGGGTTCCGGTATAAATCTAAAGCCTAAAATCAGTAATAAAGAATGTAAAATAGTTAGTGCAGTAATGGAAATTATGAAAGAACCAAAGGAACCGGGCACACCAAAATAGATTAGTAAAAATAAGGTTGCAAAACAAACACGGTGTAAAAAAATAAAAGGGAAATTCATACCAAATAGATTTGAGGAAATCCGGAGTTATTATGTGACTTTCAAATTTCGAATTCGAAAAATCAGTAAGGATATTGGTAGATAACTACTATTTATTTACAACAATCTAGGTAACCGGGGAAAAAGGATATGTGTAGTGGAAATGCAAAAAAAAAAAGAGCAAAAAGCAAACTCACAGAAGTATCCTGCAGCACAGTAATAACGTGGATTGAACCATAAAAAAACCTTATGGTCTTCTTCAAGTCAATCGGCAAATAAATCAATATGAGGAAATTATTAGTAATTCGACAGAACTCATGTTTCAAGTGGAGGAAGATGTTGATTAAAAATTTTTTATTTCAATAGGGATCGATTTCTGATTACAAGAATCGATGACTACATTTGATGATTGGTCGGTTATCCGCACTGATTACTACATTCTTTGCTCATACAATTTCTACATTTCTATAATTTAATTGTTACATATTTCTGGGCAATGATTACTACATTTTTGTGTAGTAAATTTCCATTACTATATTCCTGTAAATATTCATAGCTTTTACCTCATATTTGGTAATTGGGTAATTCTAGTGGGAATATAAAAGGATTGCTTTATGAAGAGAAGAGACAGTTAGCATTGTTTCTCTTAATTTTCTTGTATATAATTTTCTTATATACACACATGTATATAATTTGCTCTCCCAAAATCTAATAAATCGCTCTCCCAAAATATTTAATAAAAATACATTCATTTATAAATTTCTGAACCCTTAATGATTGTGGCCCAGTAGCTAAATTGGCACACGAGTTTAGGAAGTCTCTCTCTTGGCCACAACACCGGGTTAACCTGTTAAAAACTACAATCAGACAATTCTGGTATGATTTCCTGAAAGTTAGTTACCCGCCAGCTCATTTTACTGACCCCATATCTCTGACTGAATGTTTCACCTTTAGCACTTTTTTTGACAGAATCTTTCCTCGACATACCATGTTTTCAATATCCTCTTTCTTAGAAATCTCATATTTTTGACAAGACATTTATCTGACATGACATATTTCTAATTTGACTTTTCTCCGATACTAAGTTTTATTGAATGCACTTTTTCTGACAAGAATGATAAACCTAGTGATCATCACATCACGTGAAATCATGCAATATGTCATTTGTTTACTAGCACTATCAACTCAGCCTAAATTATACTATCACCTAACTCTAATCTAACCTAACCCTAACTTAGACCAAGTGCTTAATCATGTGATGTGATGAACATGAATATATCACTCTACCTATTTAAACGAAATTCTAATCGGGAAAAGATCTTGTCAGAAAAGATATCGGAAACATATCATATCAGAAAAAATGTTCTTTCTGAAATACGTCATGTCAGTAAAATGTCTTTTCGAAAATATGCCCTGTCAAAAAGGGAGATTGAAAACATGGCATGTAAGGAAAGATTCTGCCGTAGGTGAAACATTCTGTCGGGGATATGGGGTCGGTAAAATAAGCTGGCGGTAACTAACTTTCGGGGAATCAAGCAACAACCCAATCAGATCTCTCTATAATCACAAGTTGGTTGCGCCCTATTTTGGTGATTATATAGAGGTTTGACTATAAATAAAATACCTTGTTATGGTCACATGACCAAAGGCAAATATGTAACATATTTGCGCATATTTAAATACTATTAAAAAATATAAAATGTTTAAATAGTGAATAACTTTTGATCCAGTGCCAATTTGGATAAAATGACTACTAGATTGTTTGACTCAATAGACAATTCCAAAGAGTCTAAAATCGTCCAAATCTAGTTACAAAATGCTAAATCATAAAGGATTTTTTACTTAGATATTTAATTTAATCAATTCTTAAGCATATGAAATGATACAAGTTCTTAATGATCACAGGAGCTTGTGATTGGATTTTAACAATCTTAGGCCCATTAGAATCATCTCATCAAGACAAACATTTTGGTAGTTATTTCATCCAAATCGGACCATTGCATCAAAAGTTATTTGATGTCAAACCTTTAAAAATTATTAATAAAAATTTTAAATAATTAATATGAATATTGGTCAATCAAATGTTATAATCCATATTTTAGTCAAAATTTGTTATTATAACGAGGGTTTATTATTAATAAAAATGATAAAAATTCAAAATTTTTTTGTAATAGTAATCTATTATATTAAAGCACAAACGTCCGTCCATCACGCTATCGACCAATCAGAAAATTCAACGTGTATTTCCTGTTTGCTGAAATGTATATAACTTGCCGATCATTATAATACCATACTTGTGATTATATTATTGGAGTTAGTGCTCGTACCCGGATAACTCTTTATCCGAAAGGTTGTAACCTTTAACAAAATCTAATAACCGGATCCTATTCAAATAAAAGAATAATGGTTATATCCGGATAAGATATTTATATTATAATGCATCAATCAATAACGTAACTCTATATTGTTAATATAAAAAAATGATTTATGCATGAAGTTTGTACTTTGTACATTCTATTCTAACTTACGTATTCGTCAGGTGTAATTAGTGGCCAGACAAAGAGATCTAGGCGTATTTCGGAAATAAATACGTGTTTAAAAAATCTTATTTGTGTATCAAAATTTTGAAATCGGAAAATGAAATGGGGGTGTTTAGAGACTCCCATTTGACGAAATAAGTAAAAAATTTTTTTTATTATGCAGATCAATAAACTATATCAGGTATAATAATAATCGAACAGGATCGCACGCTTGTGATTCCTACTTATTTGGAGGCACACCAGCATACAATGCTGGATACTGAACTTTATTAGTTTGTTTCAGTGTGACATACAGCATACATCAGTGCATTTGATGTATAATTGATTTGGCTATTTGTAGAGTCAGCCGGTGGTTTCCCACCCGCATATGCGGGCCGGCTGTTGACCCTGAGTTTTGCAGTCAAGCTGTTGCTGCTTGAGATTGATGCTTAAGATTAGCCGGTGGTTTCCCACCTGCGTAATGCAGGCCGGCTGTAGACATGGATAGTTGCAAAATGGTAGGATTCAGTGGGGCAGGGAGGGTCGGGTGCGAATTTGCTTCCTCTCTGGGTCACCATAGTCCGCCCTAAAAAATCTGTGCGTTTTATACCCGTGTTATATTAGTTTCCATGTGAAATGTCTCAATTAGGCAATTGATTAATCACTTATCTTGCCCCTGCGCCTTCCTCAAATTGGATAGCGTTTCTTCCCGCTGGCATCTTGGTTTTCCTGTGATTGTTGCCGCACCGGACCTCCCTGCTTAGCTCCCTTTTCGATCTGTTGACTTTGCCGTCAACTTGAAAAAACGATATTAGAAGCAGTATCGATTAACAATAAAATAATTTATAGTAATGAAGATCATATAAATAAGTGCATTCAAATTTTATTATCTCTTATTTGATAATAAATACGTCTTCTTGTTTTTCAAAATAAGATTTACGAATTTTAATTCTGAAACCCTTTATTATTATAATGTCCACATCATTTCTGAATTTATGTTAATTATCAATTGGGTATGTTTATATAAAGTTTACCGCTCATTTATTATTTTCGGTTTGAAAAAAACACATTAATTTGGTTTTTTTAATTAAAAAAAAAAAAAAAAAAAAAAAAAAAAAAAAAAAAAAGCATGTTTTAAGAGATTGAAAAAAAAGGCTTCAGTGTTTCGGGCGAAATTATATTCCAAATCCGAACGTTTCGCCCAGAGGAATTGTAGTTTCGCCCTATAAATCCGAAACCCTCAGAAACTAGTTTCGCCCAATTTGGTTGCAAATGATCTGCAAAATTAGGTTTCGCCCGAAACACTGGCCTATACTCAGCATAAGTACACTTTGCTAAGCAATTTACTTCGCCGACAATTTAACATCCCTAAAATTAATATGAAGAGGGTAAGGGCGTCGTGATTGCTTTATTGGTAGTTTCTTTATCAAGAATCATATTTCAAACTAATATTTAAACGGAAAAAATTTTTCATTTAAAAAAGATGTGTGAAAAATGTCTAAAAAGCGCCATTCTGTCTATTTTTTGTCTAACTTTTGTTTTAATTGAAATAAACCAAAAATTATACAGAATGGCGCTTTTTTCACACAAATTCCTTTTTTTATAGTATTGATATACATTTACGCATGTGACTGGCATACGTACGTATGTTATGTTCGATTTTAATCCGGATTTTTTACTCGAAAATTTAATTTCAATTTTCTTATAAATATTGTATATAGATATCTATAAAATAGATGGGTAAACTCCACAAATCCCGCAACTCCACTAAGTATCTATTAATGATTGTTAATCATTAGCAAAGCTTATTTTAATATTCTATAGAACATCCCAGTATATTCTTGATTATTCATTGAAAAAAGTTAAAAAAATAAAAATGAAATTCAATATTTGCCTTCTATTATTGCTGCCATCACTTTAGCAGCGCCACTTGAATCTGCCTCTAATTTAGCAAGAAAAACTTGAATCTGACACTATCAAGCCTGGTAAATATCTTACAATAAATCAATATTTATTATTGTTTTGGAAAAAAAATACATTAACTGCTAATTTTCGGTTTGTTTTATTTTAATAAATAGAATGTAACTATCATTACTGTTATTATTAATTATGGTATTTGAAAAAAATATTAACTATTAATTTTCATTTACTTATTTTTATTTTATATAATTTGTAGGCTGTTAGTATTATTCGTTTCATTATTATTACAGTATTATTTTTGAATATTGTTGATTGTTAATTTTCGTTCTTTATTTATTCATTTTAAACAATAAATAGGTACTTGTAAGTATCATCATAATCAATACTTACCATTATTATTTTCAGAAAAAAAAATATTGTTAATTTTTATTTTATCTTATTTATTTTAATAATAATAATAATAAATAGGTCGTAAGTAACATTCTCATTTTTATAACTATTACCTTTTTATTAAAAAAAAAGTTAATTATTAATATTTATTTTTTATTCATTTATAATAATAAGCTGGTAGTAGTGAGTATTATTTGTTATTATAATGTTTAAATATTTTATCAGTTTGAAAATATTAAATATTACAATTTATTTATTTATTTTTTTTGTATAAATAATATAAGAAACCTGTAAATATTATTCATTATTATTATAATTAATATTTTATTTTATTTTATATTTTTTTCTGTGAAAATATTACTTTAATTTCAATTTTCAAATATCAATAAATAGGCAGTAAGTCTCGTTTATAATTATTATTAATATAACTATTATAAATAAAAAGATAATTATTATTAATTTTTCATTTTTTATTTTATTCAAATAAATAGGCGATAGTTAGTATTATATTACGATTAATATTCATTTTTTGAAAATACTAATATATTGTTTATTATTAATTGTTTTTTTTTTGCTTTAAATAAAAACTAGTATGTAAGTATTATTTATCACTATTACAGTTAATTTTTTTTTAAAAAAATTAATTATTAATTATTTGTTTTAAATATATAGGTTGTATATTCTAAAATTTTTTGTATAATTTAAGATCAATTTTTTAATTGCTGTTGAACTCTATATGCATTGAATATTATAATAATAAGAAATATTAAAAATATTTGTTTAAAATAAATTGATAAATACTTTAGTTGCTTGTTTTTTATTTTAAAATAGTTTTATATTATTTTTTTGTAAAGTATTTTGATGCTAATTAAAATATTTCTTAAATATTTGTTATTTTCATAATATTATTTTATTAATAGATTGAAGTAAATGACCTGGTTATTTGCCAATTTTTCAAATGACCTCAAATGACCTCAAAATGACTGGTCATTTGAGGTCATTCAAATTTTGGGTCATTTGGAAATGACTCATGACCAAATAACTATGGTCATTTCCAAATGACCGGGTCATTTGGTTATTAGGTCATTTTACATATAGTTAACATCCTACCAATCACATTGATTATTAATTGACATGCCATTTGTAAATTCAAATTTACCCGGTATGTAATTTTGTAATCGGTAAATTATTATTATTCATGAACTTTTTTTAAATATATTATCTTGTCTAGTGTTTTTTCTTAATTACTTTATACCTGATACGATTCAATTGGATTGTTGCTTTACAACAGGTATGGTAAATGGCTTAGTTATTTAGCCAAAATACAAATGCCACTCATCTATCGAATAAAGATTGGTTATTTGGGGTCATCAGTCATTTATTACGTGTAATAATATTTATTGGATAGCATCTAGCAACGTTTCATTTACAGAGAACAATAATCAATTATGATTTGCTAAAATTTATTAGATAATCAATTAACCAGAATTAAATGGCCTTCTTAAGTCATTTGAGCCGTGAAATGACCAATGACTGGTCATTTGTCATGTAAGTCATTTGGGTCATTTAAAGTCATTTACCATCCCTGATTGAAGTTACTGTTTTGTATTAAATTTAGTATAATTAAAAAATAAATTAAAATTTTTAAAAATTATAATTTAAAAAAATTTATAAACAAAAATTTGATAAATGAGGGAGGTTAATAAAAAACAGATAAATTTTTTTTAAACTTTAAATCAAATATCTTAATAATTATTAAACCAAATTTAATAAATTTTTTTATTTTTATTTTTATATTTTTAATATTTAGGAGATAGCCCAAACTTAATTAACACTTAAGTGAATTGATATATGGTAGTGCCTTAAACACATATATATTATATATCAGTATTAAGA
This sequence comes from Gigaspora rosea, assembly GCA_003550325.1. NCBI lineage: Eukaryota > Fungi > Glomeromycota > Glomeromycetes > Diversisporales > Gigasporaceae > Gigaspora > Gigaspora rosea. Next base: position 57,737 of record QKWP01001027.1, read on the forward strand.
CTAGGACTTTAAATTATATAAACTATTTATCAGGCATAGGACATGTCCCCTTGAAATAGGTCAAAATGCTTTCTATAATTAAATTTTTAAAAAAAACATATGAATTTACTATATAACTTTGAGCTAAGATCTTTATCAATCTAACTTATTAACTTAAAATTAAATTTTACAATTATATAGAACAAGAAAAGAAGAAAAAATTGAGCTTAAAAATTGAATTAAAATTTTGCCAATTTTGCACAAAACGAAAATGTAACTTTGCCAAAAACAAATATTTTCTAATTTTAAGATAATGAATATATGTAAAATCATGCCCTGAACAACTTTACTTAGTCGACTAAAGTAGGTTACCTTGTAAGAAAAATGGGATGTCTATGTACTAAAGTTAAAAATTTTAAGTTTTAAATATAAAACGTTTTTTTTTGATTAGGTAACCTACTTCGGGCGCTTAAGCAAAGTTGTTCGGCACGTGATTCTACTCGATTTAAGGCTGCCGCGCGTTTTCTCGGACCTTTTACTAAGTGTAAAATGGGTTTAAAGTTGGGAAAAAAATTTTTTTCTAAAAAAAAAATTTTTTTTGGTTTATGTAATTTAGCGCATATGCGTTGTAATGCACCCATCTGGTAAACCAATCAGATCGTATGATCAGGTGTAACGTGAAATTGAGAAAAAATAGCGATCTTTTAAAAAATCGCCTGTGGCTCATAATTTTGCTTATGAAACCACTCTTTGTGCTCTAACAAAAAAAATTCTTTGCAAAATTTTACTATAAAACCATTTTTTCGCCTATATACTATTATAACCTCACCCTAACCCTAACTAACAAAAAAACGGGTTATTTTGGTTGGTTTGATTTCACATTACACCAAATCATATGAGGTGCGCTACAGCGCACATGCGCAAAAATATTAAATTTTTTTTTTTTAGAAAAAAATTTTTTTTCCAACTTTAAACCTATTTTTCACTTAGTAAAAGGTCCGAGAAACGCACAGAGCCTTGAACCGAGTAGATCACATGCCGAACAACTTTGCTTAAGCGCCCGAAGTAGGTTACCTAATCAAAAAAAACGTTTTATATTTAAAACTCAAAATTTTTAACTTTAGTACATAGATAACCCATTTTTCTTACAAGGTAACCTACTTTAGTCGACTAAGTAAAGTTGTTCAGTGCATGATTTTACATATACTCATCATCTTAAAATTAGAAAATATTTGTTTTTGGCAAAGTTACATTTTCGTTTGTGCAAAATTGGCAAAATTTTAATTCAATTTTTAAGCTCAATTTTTTCTTCTTTTCTTGTTCTATATAATTGTAAAATTTAATTTTAAGTTAATAAGTTAGATTGGTTAAGATCTTAGCTCAAAGTTATATAGTAAATTCATATGTTTTTTTAAAAAATTTAATTATAAAAAGCAATGAATGGGACATGTCCTATGCCTATTATCTATAGCAAAACCTACCAGAGTTATCAATATTCTTATATATGTAATTGACTTGGATTTTGTATATCCTTACCCATCTTCTAATTAACTTCTATATATTTTCTGCTTTATCTAATATCTAAACTCCCAAATTGGTATATTAATGCTTTAAGTAGATGCTTTTTGCTTTCAATTTGGTGTATCTAGTTTGTATCCTTACTTGGTATACTTTATAGTTTGTATCTCAAGCTATATAGCTGCTTCTACTATATTAAATAAGTATTTCAAATCTGCATGCTATTGCAACTGCTAACTTTTCTTAACTTTTAGAATCCAGATTTTAATACCGTATTTACGCGTAATAGCAGGCTGGGCGTTATTTCGAGCCTTGGCCCGAATTAAGCTTAATTTAGACCAAAATGCGTTATTTCACCCCTGCACATTATTATGTGCAAATATGGTATATCAAATTTGGTAATTGAGGACCCCGGACATCTAGTATAGAGGTCATATATTACATGTTTTTAGCAAAACCCTAAAATTTGAAAAGCAAAAAAAACCAGTTTTCGGCAATTATCTTGTCATCCAGTAGTCCAATTTGAATGAACTTTTTTTTTAAAATGAAGCTCTCAGTGAGGTGCATCTAAAAAAAAGTTCATTCAATTCTGATCACTGGATCAGAGGTTATTTAAGTAAATATAGTTTGTCATTTTCAGTAAATTTAAAATTGGCCAAAATCCAGTTATAACATGTTCGAGGTCCTGGTAATTGTGTGACTTCTTTTTATAATAATAAAATTTCTAAGTATATTTTATAACAGATTACTCTATGCTTCTAGAGCTTTTTATAGTTGGGTAGTATTATAAAGCTCAGAAATCATAATAGATATATTATTATTTCTTTTTATTGTGATTTTTTAGCACTTGTAGTACTAGTTACATACTGCATGTACTTATATCATATCAAATTTTTTAATTGAATTGTAAATTAATATTCAATCATATATAAAATCTATTTATAGATCAATTAAAATTTAAAATCACTGGCTTTTATTTATAGGATTTGAATTATTATCAAAATTATTTACTTGAATAAAAGCTTTTAATACCAAATTGCAATTGAATTTGTTTTATTGGTTAATCAACAACAATTCTAATTGTTCAAAATTAAAGGTTAGTCAGTTTAAATAGTTTTTCTAAAACTATAGTTAACTATTTGAGTTCACAATCTAGTTAAAATTGGTTTTTTGTATAGGGAAAATAAATTTGTCGCACTTGCGACATGCCACACCCTGCTTTGACTAATCAAATTGTATGATTTTATAGACAAAAAATTTTATTTTTTAAAAATTTAAAATTTACTTAATAAAGTGTAATATATATATATAATAGAATGTCATATAATATAAAATTTTATTCTGAACAACTTTTTTTAAGTCATAAAGATAGATTGTCTTAGTATAAAAAATTTTTTATAAGAAAAATCAAAAATTTCCAAAGTTAGCACATATAAACTTTTTTTTATTAAAACAATCTAACTTTTTGACTTAGAAAAAGCTGTTTAGCATAAAATTTACATGTAATACTTAAACATAAATATAGATTATTAGTAAAAAAAAGTTTTATATATGCAAATATTCAAAATTTTTGATTTTTCTTATAAAACTTTTTTTACTAAAGCAATCTATCTTTATGACTTAGAAAAAGTTTGTCAGAATAAAATTTTATATTATATGCTTTGATATCACTTATTTATTTTTACATTTTACTAGTAAAATTTTTAATTTTTAAAACTTAAAATTTTTGTCTACAAAATTGTGCAATTTGATTGGTCAGAATTAGAGGGTGTGACATATTGTGGGTGTAACAAATTTTAATTCCTTTTGTATATTAATTTAGTGATAAGAACTGTCATTACAGTATATATAATAAAATTATCTATAGGGTACTTTAAATCTATGGATATTTACCAGTTTAAAATAATTCATTTGCATTACTATATTAACTCTATTTACAAATTCTATTTAAAATTAGGCTCAAAAGTAACTTAAAAACAGTTATACAGGCATTAATTTTTAATAGCCTCTGTTTTATTTATTCTACTTTTGCAAGAATTATTGATATTAAATATTTTGTAAATTATATTTGTAAATTATATTGTAATTTAAATAATAAATAATTATAAATTTTCAAAATCCTTAACTAAATTTAATATATATAATAGCTAAAATTATTTTAAATTTAAACAAGTAAATAAAATAAATAACTATATATTTTTTTAGTTATTTGTGTTGTAAGATTCAGATAATTTTATAAAACTGTTGGTTTAAGCGATATCAGTGACTTAAATTATATTAGAACAGATATTTTTAAAATACTGATATTTATACAAGTACAAGATATTGTTTCTAGTTATAGGTGATTTGTGACTATAATAAGGTTTTTTACTATATTTAAGTTTGTTACACAAGATTTGGTGCTTATATAGAGGTGTGACTATATGGTGTGTAACTATAAAGAGGTTGGACTGTATAGTAAATCTAAAATCGAGCTGGGTTTGGGCTCAAATTTACAAACCTGGGAATCGTCTAAAGCCAAGTACCTACGTGACATTTTTGTGTAAATCAACTAGACGAAGTTGCGAAATTTTGTTTACACCGATCAGCCCGAAGAAGTCAAAAACCAAAAAATGCATAAACATAAAAACGGCATTCTAAACGTATCTTGGATCATTAATAAAAAATGTCGGGAAGGTAATTTTATCTATATTGGTCCTAACCCTAACTCCGACCCAATATTAAACAGTCTCTGATACGAATTTTAATTAAAATTTCAAAAAATCACATGGGTACATGGCTTTAACCATCTCCCAAACCTGTTAATAAATTTGGGCAAGCTTCAGCTAGGCTTACAAAATAATCAGGTCCGTGAAAACCCGACCTGACCCATTCCAATATGGACTCTATATAGAGGTACTATTTGGGTCTTTGTTAGAAAAATCACCCTTCAATATTTTTTGATCAGGTAATTTCAGACAAATTTGAAACAATATACCAGTTCTTATATAAATGTAAATTATCATTTGCCTTTAATGATTCAATGGCTAATCAAATAAACTTTGAATCAATAAAGTTAAAAGATAATTTGCATGCAAATAAAAACTGGTATGTTTGTTTAAGTTTGTCCGAATTAGCCCAATCAGAAAATATTGAAGAATGATTTTTCTAGCAAAAATCCAAGTTATTGAACTTTGATATAATTGTACCCAAATTAGAAATGGGCAAGATAATCCATTTATTAAGTAAAAGTTAAATTACAAATGTAACAATTTACTAAAATATATATTTACAACTAATAATATACAAAGTTGTTGCATAGAATGATTTGATTTTTATATAATAAGTAAATTACTTTGCTCATTTCTAACCCAAATACCCCTTAAACCATCTTAAATCCAGGGCAAATTTGTACTAAATTTGTCTATAAAAATGCTTCTGATTTATTTTTTTAAAAAAATTATATATTTTAACAAAATAAATAATTAAGAATAAAAATTGAATTTTTGTAACATTTATTTTTAAATTATAAGACAATAAATTTAAAAGGTTTATGTAATTTAGCACATATGCGTTGTAATACACCATCTGATAAACCAATCAGATCGTAGGATCGGGTGTAATGTGAAATCGAGAAAAAATAGCAACCTTTTAAAAAATCGCCTGTGGCTCATAATTTTGTTTATGAAACCACTCTTCGTGCTCTAACAAAAAAAATTCCTTGCAAAATTTTACTATAAAGCCCCCTTCTTCGCCTACACACTATTCTAACCTCACCCTAACCCTAACTAACAAAAAAAAGGGTTATTTTGGTTGTTTTGATTTCACATTACACCAAATCATATGAGGTGCGCCAGTGATGGCAAATGACCTGAAATGACCCAAATGACTCAAATGACCAATGACTGGTCATTGGGTCATTTCAAGAATGAAATGACCTATTGGGTCATTTGAATTTTATTGATGGAAATAACAATTAATTAAAGCTTGATTAAATTATGAAATTCGAAGTCAACAATAATTCAAAATATTGAATATTTAATACTCACGCTAAGATTTGATCAATTTATAATTTTTTAAGTCATTTACTCCAGTTCTCGAAAGTAATATTTACCTTTAAACAAAAGCCAGGTTGTCCTATGCTAAATTATCGTGATTGATTTTAGAAACTCTGTGATCATATAACATCGTTAAGAAACTTTACCATCGAATCTAATCCCGTGACCTCATATTAGAGCCTCGTAACATAATCTAGATCTATTCGACCCTAGTTACCCGGACCAGTCTATCCACGCCTCAATCGAAGCCTTACCATTGTTAGTCGATTTTAGTTACACAGAGGGTTCATTTAGCCTTTCACAACGTACATACATAATGAGGTTTATGATACGTATCAATAGCAAAAAAAGATTTTTAATTAATTAAAATTAAATTAGTAATAACTTTCCGTTTGAAGTCAAATTCATTTGTTTATATATACATTTAAGTTTAATATATGACACGTTAACATGTTACCTAGCACATTAACATGCTTTCTAACACTACTAAGCCCAACACGTTGACACATTTTACTTATTTGCGTGGGTAATACAAACCAAAAAAAGAAATCCGATTTTGTAAATAAACTAAGTGCATGAGATAAAAATTTAGGGTTAGGGTCTTAAGATTAGAGACTATAGGTTAGAGTAATGCTTACAATATGTAAAATTTCATTCCCGTCATTTGCACCAAGGTCGATTTAAAACATTAGTTTTCATTTTTTTCTTCTTTTGCGCATTTGGGCTGGAATAATCAAACTTTGCACTCTCCGATTGGCTATTCCCTCTCCAGGAGTTTGCATTACCTGCGCAAATAAGTGGATGCCACGTTTGACGTGCTATCTAGAATTTTATCTCTTAACACGTATCGTATTAATACGTTAACGGGCGATTATATGTCAATCATCAAGTTTACACGGGTTTTGACTACCATATCACTACTAATAACCCAAATGACCTTCAAATGACCCCAGTCATTTGCAAATGACCATGGTCATTTGGTCACGAGTCATTTGCAAATGACCCAAAATTCAAATGACCTATAATGACTAGTCATTTCAGGGTAATTTGTGGTCATTTAAAAATTTTTTAAATGACCAGGTCATTTACCATCACTGAGGTGCGCTACAGCGCACATGCGCAAAAATATTAAATTCAATTTAAAATATATATAAATTGAAAATATGCAAATTTAAAGATTGTATTTAATTAAACAAATAATTTATAATTTCTTAATAAACTTCACAAATATTAGATTTAGATCTATTATTTTTAACATAATATTGTAGATTTTATTAAAGGTGATAATTTTTTACTAATTTAGCACACATTTTAATATAGTATCATTGAAAAAATAAATATAGAATAGATCTATATGGATTTATAAATTTGATAATTTTGCAAATTTTATAATATCTCATGATATAATGATCAGAATTTGATAATTTTGATACCATTTGGATCGTCTCGTCGAGATGAATCTAATAGTGCCAAAATTGTCTAATTATGATTACTATAACATGATATATTGATCTTTGAATAATTTTTGTATAAGTTTGTCAATTTTGATAACTAGTGATTGGAATTTGATGATTTTGGTACCATTTGATTCACCTTTATGAGACAATTCGAATGGTACCAAAATTGTCAAATTCTGACTACTAGATCATGAGATATCTGCAATAAGAAAATTTGTGCATAGCTTTATACTATATAGGACTGCGCTGCAAATAATTTTTGTGAATATCTTACGATCTAGTAATCAGAATTTGACGATTTTGGTACCATTCGAAACATCTTATCAAGACGAAATGAATGGTACTAAAATCATTAAATTCTCAATTATTTTTATCGAAATACTTAAGTTTACATACTAAAAAAAAATTTCAGTGCAAATTTGCAGGAGAAACAGTTTAAGAGATAAATCAAAGTTTAGTTTACAAATCAATATTGTGTAGATCTCATAGGGGATCTATCACATAGTAGTTTTACTACCTTTTGTCACTTTTTTAGTTTCATTACCTTTGCTAGTTTTGTTACCTTTTATCAGTTTTACTACCTTTTCCTAGTTTCATTACTTTTCACCAGTTTCGCCATTTTATCTTTTAAAATTTTTTTGCCAAAAGTCAAAACTGTGTTTTGCCTTTTGCTAATAGTAAACCTCTAGGTTTCATCTAACAACTGTAAGATAATATTCACATATTGATATGTTTTAATCTTAATAATCATATAATTTTAGTACACTAATATGCACAGTCATTAAGATTCTTAATGATCATAACTTTGTTTACTAACTAATGTTTCAGCTAAAACCTCTTCCAAAATCAGAAATATTTCAGCTCTGGAGTTTCAGTTAAAGCTATAACCTTAGTTAGATGATCCATATGGATCATCTGACTCAATAGGTCACAAATAATAATGCCCAACAAATAACAAAATAGTTTTTTATCTAAACAAATAATGAAATGATAAAACTCATAATAAAACTTTGAATGTTGAAACTTGTGACAAAATTTAAGCAAACATATATATATTTATAAAAAAAATAAATAAAAATTAAAGTGCAATTTTTTGGTTATAAATCATTAAAAACTGGTTAGTATATAAATGCCTTCTGGCATTATAAGCTTCTATTACTAGAAAAAACCCTGAATCTATAGTTGTTAGATAAAACCTTTTTTGCAAAATAATGAAAAACAAAACCTCTAACAAAAGATAAAACCTCAAATCCTTTTAACAAAAAATGAGACCCCAAATTTAAAATAACAAAACCCTCTAGTGCTTTTACTAAAAAAAGAAAATCTATATTAATTGATAATCCGCCAGTCAACAGATGCATGATCATAGTGTAATATGATGCAAATTACTATGTAAATCACTTATAGACGAAATGCCACGATCGCCCAAGGAAAAATATTTTTTACTAAGTTAATGAGTTATGTCGACTAATTTAAAGTTGTAGAGCTTGTCGAGATGCACTAACGGTGGTTAGATCATCAAAATCAGCCCAGTAGATGTGGAGATATCGTTGAAAAATGATTGGATGACTATGTAAAATTCTATGTAAGGCTGTTTGAAGTTAATTTTTTGGTTAACATCACCCCCAATGGTCCCCCCGGCCCCCGGGTAAAATGAACATATGAAAAAAAATAAAAATAATGAAATATTATCATTATTTAGAAATCAAATTCAATATATAAATTCGATTTATTACTTCGTGCATGATATTACTAGTTACTAGTAGCTGACGTATGTACGAACGTACGTACTTAGCTCTATATATCTGATATAAGGGTCGTCTAAAGCGGAGCATAATCATGTAATACCTGACAAATCAAATTAAGAATTTGATGATCTTAGGCAATTTTGCTTATTATATTACTACCTAAAACC